>JAMKCH010057169.1:0-50125 GCA_023653785.1 Ophioderma brevispina | reverse complement strand
TCAGGTCACGATCAAGCCATGGTCAGGTCAAGATCAAGCCATGGTCAGGTCATGATCAGCCATGGCCAGGTCATGAATCAAGCCAATGCATGTCAGATCAAGCCATGGTCAGGTCCCTATCAAGCCATGGTCAGGTTCATGTGATCAGGCCATGGTCAGGTCACGATCAAGCCATGGTCAGGTTCACGATCAGCCATGGTCAGTCACGATCAGCCAGTTGTCAGGTCAAACACGATCAACGCCATGGTCCGGTCACGATCACGCATGGTCAGGTCACGATCAAGCCATGGTCCAGGTCAAAACGATCAAGCCAGTCGGTCACTATCAGCCATGGTCAGGTCATGCATTAGCCATGGCCAGGTCATGATCAACCCCTGGCCCGTCCTGAAAACAAGGTATGGTTGTACACTATGCAGCACATACCACTCATGTCATAGATCAATATGACACCGCCGCACAATGGGCTATTTCCACATGAATTCAGAGGTGGTCGCCATACATGGGGAGCCTAACCCTTACTAAGTTTTAGTTGTGCATTTCTAGGGATGTATAGAATTCAGTTCCCAGTGGGCAATTCCTTGGAACATCGAAAACAGGTCAAGGCTTTAAAAATTAACATTCGAAAATGAAAAATTATGTCAACTATTCTTAGACGCCATTCAATTTACACTTTTCGCTGCAAACATGTTAAACTCTTGACCTGTTTTCGATGTGTCCCAACAGCATTTTGGTGTCTCTCTAAACTACTAAGCCACTTGGGGAATTGTGGCCCAGATAATTAACTTCCATACGTCGCTCTTGAGCATTAACCTCATGCATATACTTCAATCATAAGATTAAATTATCAAATTGTTAATGTGCACCCTTGACATCACTAACTGGTGTCTGGAAAGTGTAGAAAATCTTGAGACCAACATGCCTCAATCTACTCCCCCTCCCCCACTTACTTATAAACACCCAATATAACGAAGATTTTTATGTCTCTATCCATTCGCCTAAGTCATGAGTGTATCCCTAATCTTACATGTGTATTGATTTTCTCTTAGGCAGAGAATTTGAAATTGTTTTCATTTTTTGTTTAGGTACATAAACAATAAAATTTACAGTACAGTGGCTTGTCGGGGATGGCGCGACAAATATTTGCTCATATCAAAATGTACCTATTAGATCACTGCAATTTTTCTTATTTTTACAACATATACTGAACATTCAAAAGTGGCTAGAATACAAAAAAATTTCCACCTTTAATAGTAGAGTTTATTAGAAAGATAAAAACAAGAACAACAGGTATATCTGTTCTGCACAAAAATATTTAGAATACAAATTGCTGCTGAATAATATAATTCGTCTTCAATTTCTATAAGGACTTAGTAATGGTGTTATGATCCCTTCCCTTCTGAGCTGCATGATATGATGATTAAAATATATTACTTAATTAAAACTAAGTGAAGTACCACGATGATATAAAACCTTCCAAACTCGTCCAAGTTGTAAGTTTAAAGCCAAACCTTAGTGCACGTGACAATTACCGATTCGACACAAGTTTGGATTATATCCACAATCTCTAATTAAAAAAAAATGAAAAACGTGAGGTCAAGGTGTGTTCATAAGAGATTGGCTCCAAACAAGGCAAATTGGAAAATATAAATGTACTAAGTAAAAACTCAATGATCACATCCAAATTGCTGACAAATTTTTGTTCTTCAAATTTAGAGTATTTTATTTATACATAGCGAGGCGGATAATAAAATATATGTAAAAAATCAGGTGCATTTAGTGAGAAAGCAAGGGGTTTTGTATATAAGTAGAGTAATATATTACTTAAAATATTGAGATCATGAGCCACTTCATTTGTACCTCTTGACGGGTTTGGCAGCCATTTTTTTACAAATGGCGCCTCCGGCCATACTTTTGCATATATCTCGGTACTCTGCCGCTCGCAGAGGCAAAATTCTGGGTCTACACCCTGTTTTACGGGTCATAGGAACAATAAGACCAGTATAACAATGCTGGAAGCATTCAGTTGCGGCAGCCATCTTGAATTTCAAAATGCCGCCAAAAGAAAATGACAATTCTATTACATACATCTGCCTCTGAGAGGGGTAGAAGCATGATTCCAGTGTCTATACCCACGTTTACAAGGCCAAGGAATCTAAAAAGATCTAAGGTAACTTTACTGGGTACTTGTTCTTGTGGCAGACCATGGTTGTTTGTTGAACTTAATTCCTCCTGTAAAGAGAGGAGCACCAAATATAGGAAATATAGGGTCCAAATTGAACAAAGGTCATTCATTTTGTACATGTGATGTTGTGAGTTGGAGGAGGATATTTGAAATATATAGAAGTACCATTTGACCAAAACACAGAGTAGTGGACAGTGTTGTACGTGAATCAAAGGGCGGTTTGACAGAGTTGGTAGGTCTTGGTAATGACATAGTATGGTGGACCACATTTATTTAGCAATGTTCCTTTAAAGGCACATATGAAGTAAAGTTGAAAATATCGATAGTGCACACATTCAGTCCGTATGTACAATAGATCTGGCGTAAGTTGAAATTTTAAGGTGACATGGTGGATGATGGTGTATATATTGGCAGTGTCCATTTTTTTTTCACCCAGGAGCATTGTGTGCTTTAAATTTCGTGGAAGTGAGCCGGACGCGGCGGCTGGAGGTAGTTGGTCGGAACACCCCGGGGGCGCGCTGTGGTGGTCGGTTGCCTGGGAGGTGCCTTGGACCGCGCTCTCTTTTGTGGGACCCACATTGGGAGGGCGGGGAGTGAAGTATGTTACACCGCGGCCGCACTGTTCACCTTGCATGTTACCAACATGTTGTGCAGCATTAATACACAACAATCCGTTAGTAGAGGAAACTATCAGGGTTGTTTGCTATATTGTGTAGACATTCATCTCCAAACGGATGGTAGGGTAGGGACACTAAACTCTGGGCACTTAGAACCACGGATGGGTTGAGGGCACGACCGATGCTCCGAAGCTTTTGCAGAGAAGTAGAGGAGGAATTGATACAATGTATTTGGCTGACGAATGATTTCAGATTGATCAGGATCTCAACTTGTTTCATCAGGGAATTGAGACAGCGATGACTCTGGAGGAAGCATGATCCGATATGTCACCAAGAAAAAACATTTCCAATTATGACTGCCAACTCTGCCACACCACAGCTATGTCTTCCATAATGCCACTGCAATGTGACACCATCGCTATGAACTGCCAATTATGACATGCCAATTATGACACCATCCGCAATGTCACTGCCAATTATGTCTCTGCCAATTAACGCCATCACCTATATCACTGCCAATGATACCAGCACTAGTCACTTTCAATTTTATGGACCCACTGTTATCGTGTCCAAAACTACAGCAGTGGTTCTCAAATATGATACAGCCAGAGGTGGTACAATGTCTGGCGCTTCACTGTATTCGCAGGGTCCTTGTCTGTGCATGGTGGCTCCCGCATGGTCAGACCAAGGAGATGTTCCATGTTCTGTGGTGCTGTTCCACAATCACAGGTAGGGTCCTGATCTGTTCCAGGGAGCCCCTTTCTGCAAGGGAACCCTTGCTCGGGGGCCGGTTTGTTCTCAATCTGTTAAGGCATCGTCATTCAGCCCATGAGGAGTAAGCTCCAGATGGTATTTGCTCACCTGGTCATACCAATAGAGGTTACGTGGTTGATAGCAAGTCTTTCTTTCCACGAGCAACTCTATTAAACTCCTTTGAGACTGATTCAAGATGTTTGACTTTGCTTAAGAATCTGTCTCTGGATTTAAGGCGGTAGCAACTGGTCTCTGTCCGGACATCGGGTACTTCCTACATTAGATAATTGGCAGCTACGTTCTTGCATATTCGCTACACTACGACGGAAGTTTGGTGGAGCAATTCCTGCTAGGGTTGCCTTTTGGAGTTAGGCTGAAGACAGCCTGTGACAAGCCGGCATGAAGCATTAAACGCTGGATCAAGCTTCAGCATGGGCCAAACCCCCCCCCCACACCACACACCACAGGGCCAAGCATATCCTGCACACTAAGCAATGGCAAGTGGGCGTGTATGTATTAGGGTATGTGGCGGCGAGCACCCCACCCTGCGCCAGCGAGTCTCTCCAAGATGTTATTGCGTGGTAGGTACCTTCCACTTTCCGTTCTCCCAATGTAGGTCCCATAAGAGAGAGCACGGTCCAAGGCAAACCCCAGGAGACAGGACCACCACAGTGCTCAAGTGGTGTTCCAGACCAAGACCACCTCCAAGCTGTCGTCCTGCTCCACGGACCGCGCAAATGGAAAGCACCACCTGCGTCCTGGTATGAAACACTGCCAATTATGACACCATCAGGCCAAACCCATGTCACTTACAATCCCAACTTAATGCCAATCTAGTGTCAAAATCATATGGAATGAATAAACGTGTGCATAATCGTACTGTCAACTTACGGTCATATGGTGCCCTTAAAGGTCCGACTCAGATTTTCTGAGGAGGGCGCCCTCAAATTCCAAAAAAAATGTGGTTTGCATGTAACATAATGCTTGTCAATGTAGCTAATCACCTGTGTGAAAATGCTAAGCTTAAATCGCAATTCTTCATATAGAAAATCACAACTTTGTTATAAACATTCCGGATCCGGAATTTTGGTTATACCCAGATCCTATGGGAGCTAATACTACCACATACATGTTTACGCATCAATACGAACCGATAATCTCAAATTTCGAATTTGTGCATGTTAGGTTACAATCTTGTTCTAGTAGACTATTTTTCATTATTACACAAAAAAAGAATATTCGAAATCTCTGAGTCAGACTTTAGGAACATGATAAATAGAGGTGTCACCACCAACTCTGTCATTACCAATGACACTACAACTCTTCCCCACCATAATTTGTTCACTACCAACTATGTCATATGTGTTTGGGCATCGAATGGCACTTCTAAATATGGCCACATATCCGCCAAATCACATCACATGTACAAAATGCATGAATTTTGTTTATTGGAACACTATATTTGCTATACTTGGGCTTACTGCAAAGGATGGGATTAAGTTCAACCAAAAACCAAAGGCTGCCACAAAGAAAGAACCACAGTAAAGTACCTTTGATCTTTGTTCATTACTTGACCTGGAAACGTTGGTAAGAAACCAGAAATCTGCTCCACCCCACATCTCAGAGGCGAGGTATGTTTTTAATAGAATCCATTTTCCTGGCGGGCCATTTTGAAATTCAAGATGGCTGCCCGCAACTGAAGCCCAGCATTGTATCAATGGTCTTATTGACTTACCTTGACTCCTAAAAACAAGGGTGTAGACACCGAATTTTGCCTCTAAGAGGTGGGGACCGAGATATAGGCAAAAGTAGTGTCCGATGGCGGCCATTTTGAAAAATGCGGGAAAACCGGAGTCCATCCCCAACGGTTCCCATGTTAACATGTAAAATATCGTTCAGAAGGGTCTCATGAACAAAATGATACCACTCACGGAGGATCTGGTTGGAGGGTGCATGGGGGGGCTAATCTTCACTAATTGTCTAATGTCTAAAATGGCATTTCGGCGGCCATCTTGGAATATGGACGACAGGGACAATATTGCATGGTCTGTGATGGGCAACATTGTAGATGCATTAGCATATTTTTGGACTAGCCATAGACATAAGTAAAAGGCAGGTGTGGAAATAGTAGCACAATCTATGCCTAAAATGGTAATTTTGGCGGCCATCTTGGAAAACGGCCGACAGGGACACATATTGCCATGGCCTGTGATTGGATAACATTGTACATGGATTTAGCAATATTTTTATTCCTAGTAATAGTCCTAAGTAAATGCTGTTGTTGAAATATTACAAAATTGCCTAAAATGGTCATTTTGCAGCCATTTGGAAAATGGCCTGACGGGGATGCAAATTGCGATGTCTCATGCTCTCTTGATCTGTTCGTACTACTTTTCCTCTACATCTGTGCCAAATTTTCATTTTCATGCTTTTATCACAAATGCAACTATTAGGTTTATCTATGCCGCATTCGCCAACAATGAAACTGGAATTCTGGAGCACATATATAGTTACTCATAATTCAAGAGTTACCTATACAAGCCAAAAGCTGCGTGCTTCTGTGCTGGATGCATCAAACTTAGCATGGGGTCATTTTGGGGTCAATGGTCAATCCAGGGGTCATCTAGCGGTATACTCAGCTAGCGGGGGGCCACCTGGCTCCCTGCTATTGTTATACAACCAGTAATGTACTTTTACTTTTTGTCAAACTTTGGTTGCAACATTTTTGTTGGGATGGACGGTTTTTCATTATTTTAGATTTTAACATCAATTGATAAAACAAACTGCTTGGGCAGTTTTCTGCATGAGGTCCAAAATTGATAAACAAAAAAAAATTATAAAATGGTTTTCATGAGATTAACAAAAACATTAAAGTAATTCTGTAATACCCAAGAACATCCACATCTAATGAATTCTGAATGTGGATTTATACAATTTAAAAAAAAAAACAATCAAAAAAACCTCTACCTCCTTCAAAATAAACATCTCTTCCTATAGTTTTACCAACAACAAATTCAACCCGTTTTAATAGTGTGGAATGTTGCGAACACAAGGTCCCTGAATTCATGGAATGCGGGCAGCTGTATTACATGTCCTGGTTGAGTTTTAAAATGTGTTCGGTTAAAGACACCATCCAGTGATTTATCCCACAGAGTGAAAATATTTGAACGTTGCAGGAATAGTTTAAAAGTGGGGATAATCTTGATAGAATTCTCATAAGCTAATTTTTCCACTGATAATTACCAGGAAAGAAGAAAACGCAGTGTTCAAAATACAAACCTCCATTCAATTACGTGTTTAGAAAGTGTCCGTTTCGTACAATTATGACTAAAATAAACCGAATTTTGTCTTTATATGCTGGCGTTTGGTCGTGGGTCACTTGCGGGTATGTTAAAATAAATACAAAAACAGTTCCAGACATTGCAAAAACTGATTTTGATGATTTTTTTGTTTATCTGATTTCAATCACTGATAGTGCCTTTAATTCATCTATTTTTTCACTGCCCGCAGTACTTTTTGAGACTTGTGTAAGTTGTGCCGCACTTACCTCAACTTTTCTGCCAACTGCCAGCCTTTTAAACAGCATTTCTGAATAGCCAATTCATCATTAACATAAACAGCTAGGGGGTCGCCCGGTTTTTTGTGATTACCTGGCTTTCTTGACCTGGGCAAGCTTTTTTAAAATACTTGTTTGAAAACAATTTGCAATTACCTGGCTTTCGCGATCGCTAGCACCCTCCGGAAATGCAAACTTGTTTTGGCTCAGCCCAAATTACACCCACCCACCAAATTTGGAGGCTGTACAACCTGTGATCTCTGAAAATAACAGCGGACAGAGATACAGACAGACATACTTAGCCTATTAATATATTGATAACCAATTAAGCTCTAGTGTCTTTAACCCTGCCCAGGCGGTGGCGGCCAAGCCTCATTCATTATAGCAATTCACCAAAAATGTCAAAAGAAGTTACAGCAATACGGAGTGCAAACTACAAACCAATTTAGGTGCTTTGGTCGGTCATGGGTGTTCCCATGACCTACATACGACCTCGTCCTTGTTCGTTAGTAATACAAAAAATTCAGAAATAACCCTTCCAGTGGAGTTGATTCTTCACTCCAACTGTTTTGGAATAAGAAATAATCCTTGACAACATATAAAAAATTCAAATTTCAATCAAGATTCGCTTTTACGTGTTAAACCAATGGCGACCTCTGAAATTGGGATTTCTTGCTGCCCTCACCCTGACCCTGCGCCACTCCTTACCATTTTGTTTATTTGCAAAACAAATCACATCTAGTTCGCAGTGTGACCATCAAAAGGGAGTACACCCAGGGGTTTTAGTGCAGATTCATTTTTTCTGCAAGAAATTAAGAATTTTTGCCAGTCCATAGGGGAGCCGTGTTGTACAATTAAACACATGCCTGGTAACTAGTGATTTACTGATCTGATCAGTATATGTGCTGATTATGTCATCTCTGTGATCGGAAAATAAAAAATAAAAAAAATAAACATCTGGTGTTCAAACACATTATAAACATTCTGGTTTCTCTAATAAACATCCTCCTACTTAATTTATTGTTCTAAAATTCAATTTTCTTCACACACTATAATGGTGGGTTATTACAGGATGAACTTTATCATGGTATACTTTTGTTTACGAAATATCTATCTGAAGAGCAAGAAACACAACAAGAGGCCGTCTTATGTATATTGCCATTTTATATTGGAAAAATTCCCTAAAACACTCATTGAAAATTCCTTACAAGTGGATCCAGTCTGGGACAATCTCAAAGAAAAGAGGAGAGGAAAAGAATCTGCTCAATTCCCAGAGGGGAAGGGCATCAAAACGTTTTCTGACGTAATTGTAACCTCATCACCGAGAGTTTTCCAGACTGATCAAGCAACACCAGCAGCTGATGATAACCAGAGGTCGTCGAAAGTACGGGTCCTGGTGAGTAAATATTTCGGAAGCTTTGAAGTCTAAATTGCTCGCATTCCTTAAAAGTGGTCATTCAAAAAAATATATGGTATCAATTGGTATTGGGCCGATCGGTTAACAAAATATTGGTAATCGGCCTCTAGGAATAAAAAGTAAGATCGTACAATCCTACTGGTACACAAATGCACAATCAGAATTAACCACAATTTGGAAATAAGCTACTTTTTTGGGACAATTGCCCAACAAAACAAAGATAGTATGCGAAACTTACAATGTCACTTTAAATAAATCTGTCCTGCTTTAGGACATTTTCCTGGATTCTTTCACCTCCTGCACAGATAGGTCTAATGGACTGGATTTTTTTTTAGTAGCTACTTAATGTTGGCGAGCACATCTTAAATGACAACTCAATGTTTTCTCCTAACTATCAAGACCTACTCCAGGTATACTTATTATGTTATGGGCCTACAGCAAAACATCACCATATATAACTGAGTACACTTCAAATATGCAAGAAAACATTTGTATTAAATGCATGTGCTCTTAGATCCCAAAGCCTCGGGGTTCTATTACTAAGGGGCCCTATTAAATAGCACTAGAACATACCATGGCTGAAATGCCTTTTAAAAAAATGTGCCTTTCAAGGCCTATGATCAAAATTGGATCTCATCACGTTACATGAACTCCCTAATGAAATAAAATGAAAAATGGGGCGACACAATCTTAGAAGGGCGAACAAAATCTTAGGAGGCAAAAATTTTCATAATGAACTCATAATAGGTAAAAAACAATTTAATGCAATCTATTGCTAAAAGACATGTATTCTGAATTATTGAATTCTCTGGGGGGGGGGAGCTGGCCACCTCGCCCCGACCTTCCCCTCCCCACCCCTCCACCATATGCAAGCGGACCCTCCGCTCCCCCACCCCGCCGCGTCCTCCTCTTCCCCTCCCCTCCTCCCCCCCCACCCATTTTCCATAGTCCTCCATCTATGCTATGCTGCAGCCCAGCAATTGCGTATTTTTTAATTCAAATGTCAATATAGGACAAGTAAATTTGTCAGAGGGAAAATTCATCTGATAGGTGAATCTTGGAATTTCACCCAAAACTAGGCTTTATTTTCATTAAAGTCACTCTTGATTGATACTCAATTCAGATTTCAAACAAAATATTCTGATGAAGAAGAACTAGGAGAAGATAATCTAAGAATTTTCAATTTCCCTTCCTCAAATTTCGTTCGCATGGGACCATCACACCTAAAAAACACGCCTAAGACAGTAGAACAACGAGATCTGCAGATCACAAGTGTTACCTGTTTACATGTTGCCAGAACCTGCACTTTACCCACCCAATTGGGCTACTTTTTGAATGAGAACGTAAACAAAGGAGAATCTGCAGATCACAAGTCTACCTGTTTACGTGTTGTGGCCAACACCCGCACTTTACCCCCCAATTGGGCTACTTTTGACATGTCAAAAAGTGTGCTTCCTAAGTGCTATTATGTCGGCAGGTAGCGGTAATTTTTGTCCCATAGAAACCATGGTTAAGGTACATTTGGGTATACTTTGTGCCCTCTTGTGCCACTCTTACCGATTTTTGTTGGCAACACGAACTGCCTCTTTTGCAGCTCTTTATGCAAAGAGGAACATTTTTTGGAAGTGGTAGAAGATGTGCTCATCATCATGGCCTCCGTGCAGTCTCAAGCGACTATGGATAAAAGCGCCCACTTCATCACAGGTGAGGTGAACAGAGACGTCTGTGGCGAAATAGGCCAATCCTAGAGTGGCATTCTCTGCCACAGGGTCTACATTTGGGATTTCACCAAGCTTTGACTATCCAGGACTGTGCACTTCTTTTACCTCGCTGCTTCTCAAACTGGCCTGATGGCTGTTGTTCCCCAAGCTCAAGGTGTTGCTTCATCCACTTATTCTCTCCGCCAAAGGTAACGATTGTCAGCAAGTTTCCTTCTCCCAGCACCCAATGTCTATGTTCAGGGTAACCATACAAGCTTACAAATATCCTTGTAGCGGAGCATGGTGTCGACCAACTTTCCTCTTGCCAGATGTAAGCTCAGCATACATGATATCTTTTCGGTAGAACGGCCATCCTCCATTCGACGGACATGGGCCAGCCATCTTAGTCTGCGTTGTCAAGAAAGTATAGATTGCGGGGAGTCCAATTCCGAGTCAGGATCGTCTGAATTGGCCCATGTCGCTTCCAGGTGGACACCCAGAATGTGTCGAATACAACGCAGATGGAAGCTGTTGATTTCTTCTCATGCCCTAGAGTATGTAGTCCATTTCTCACTACCATACATTATGTGCTGAGGATGCAGGCGTTGTAAACGGCTGCCTTTGTCTTAATGGACCGCTTCGGATTTTCCCACACACGCGTTGTAGGCCGGGCAAAGTAGCTGCCGTGACCAATGCGTTTGCAGATTTCTGCATCGAGAGACAGACTGTCACTGATGGTGGACCCTAGGTAGGTGAAGTCCTGAACAGCCTCAAGTGTGTGATTGTCAATTGTGATGACAGGTGGTTCTTGAGCCTCTTGGGCAAGGACATTAGTCTGCTTCAAACTGAATGACAAGTCCGAAGTCCTTACATGCCTGTGAGAAGCGATCTTAATAGCAGCTGAAGTTCCTGCTTGGAATTTGAAGTAATGTCAGCATCATCAACAGCGAACAACATGTCACGAATCACTATCTGACGAAACTTTGGTCTTAGCTCTAAGGCGTGAAGGATTGAAAGAGCCAACCATCAGACCTGGTGTGCATGTAGGTGCCTTCTGTGGCTGTTAACCGATGCTTGCTTCAGAAGTAGCTGGAAAAGAAGATCCCAGATCGTTGGGGCCAAAACACAGTCCCCTTGCTTACAACCCTGCAAATGTCAAACGGCTCTGATTGGCCTTCCGTAAACTGTACCGGTGCTTTCATGTCGGTGTGGGAAGATTGTATGACTGCTCAGAAGTCTTGTGGACACCAATCTTTTCTGAGATTTGGAACAGTCCAATCCTGCTAACCAGGTCAAAGGCTTTGGTCAGGTATATAAAAGCAATGTAGAGTGGCTCTCTGTTGTTCTCTTGCACTTCTCCTGTAGTTGGCATATGGAGAAGATCATATCGATCGAAGATCTGCCAACACGAAATCCGCACTGAGACACAGGATACACCCTTTCAGTCAGCCAGGAATTGGAGACGCATCAACGCAACACGGTCAAAAACTTTGCCGACAATACTAAGTAGGGAAAGACCCCTGTAATTGTTGCAATCACTTCTTTCCTTTGTAAATCTTGTAAGAGGTGGTGGAGTGATCTTTGAGTCGCGCAGGTCCTGTGGTTCACGCCGCTTCCTACCAGCATTGACAGAGAACTACTTCATGTAGTGGGTGAAGCAAGAGCTTTTTAACAGCATTTGATCCAGTCTGGTGGTATTCCATCATTCCCCGGTGCTTTTCCGGATGACTAGACTGTTGATGGGCCATGGTCAAGTTCATCCGCTGTAGTTACAGCATCTAGGGCACTGGAGGAAGTACTCTTGAGCTTGGTCAAGGGCTGAGGTTTGCATCCGTTTCTGTAGAGTAGAGAGCTCAGAAAAGTTGTTCCACCCCTCGCGCCATCTGCTTCTTCTGTCTGTGATGATTTCACCACTGGATGACTTGAGGGGTGCTGTGGTTTTGCACTGAGATGGCCCGGCAGCCTTCTTTATTCCATCATACAAAGCTCTTGATGTTGCCCGTTGCAAAGCATTTTGTATTTCTTTCTTTCTTCGCTCAGCTCCAGCCAGTATTCATTGGCACACTGACTTGCCTTCCGCTGAACTCACTTCTAGCTACTTGAAGCACTCTCAAGTTGTGTGTGGAAGGTGAACTCTTATACTCCATACGTGCTCTTGTTTTGGCTTCAATGACTTGAGTTAGTAAGCCTGACTTGGCCGCAAACCAATCGGTGTTCTGCTTGGATTTCCTACCAAAGATACGATCTGAGCCTTGAATTGCCTCACGAAGATGAGTCCATTTTTCGGTTGGCAAGTATCACTGTAATGGACGAAGCCAAGCCCTGTATTGCATTGATGAACAGCATTGCTCAACTACTCTGTCCGCTTGCTCATCGTGATGGTATTGATGGCTGGTTTAACCAGCTTGTTTAGGAGCGGTGCATCCTCTTTGGTTGCAGTCTAATTACATCAGACAGGCATGATCTGTATCACAGTCGCACTATGGTAAGACCTAGGAGGTTGCTATGATGGCAATTGATGAAAGATCGACTTGTGATGATCAGTCAAGTTGATGCCATTGCTTGGAGGAGCGTGTGTGACGCCAGGATACTTGGCTGAGTTTTGGTTTTGAAAAAAGGTGTGGTCACACACAGATTAGAGTATGAGCACTTTCAGAGGAAGACGTTGTCCATTTTCATTGGTCTTACCGACATCAAAGTGTCCAAGGCAAGATGGGCCCAGTGACTCGTGGTCAAACCCCCGTCCTCTCGAATTGAAATCACCCAGGAGAAGGAGGTGTTTTCTCACTTGGGATACACTTGATTACAGCTTAGGTTGTCATAGATTCAACCTTGGATTTTCAGAAGTGAAAGTCATGGTTGGTAGCATAAACCTGATGAGGGAGACTGGGCCATCGCTGGTGTGAAGGAGAAGTGTTAGAAGGCGTTCTGATCCACCGTTACCTTACGGTGAGGCTCACTGAACTCAGTAAGGAGTTACTACCTGCAAAACCAACGCCAAATTCCCGAGGTTCTTCTGCTGGTTGCCCCTTGCCAAAAGAATTTGTAGACCTTTTCCTTGAGTGTACCCGACGCTGCTGACGTGTTCTTTTAAGGTGGCTATGTCGACTTGAAGTCTGAGCTCATTAATTAATGATGGCTGCCTTGCGAGTATCATTGATATCTTTAGATTGGCACTTAAAAAACCAGGTGTCATGGTACGCATATTCCAACAGCCCAGCTTGAGGGTAATTGTCTTCTTGGATTTCTTAGTTGATTGCCTGGTGCAGTAGTTGCAGTCAGGCTTTTTTCAATGAAGGTCTCCACTACCCCATGCCCCTATGAGGAAGACAAACTGTGGCGGGACAGCACACCCATTGGCCTGAGGCTGCCCCGCTTAAGCGGCGGTAGCTGTCCATTGAGATGCGATGACCTTCTCCCACCGTCGAAGTAGCAGCCCCTGGCGCTATGCTCTACTCCAATCAAGCAAAGTAGCTTAAAACCGGTAACTGCTACTTCCCGTGTTGGTTCTACGCTATGAAGCGAAGCTGGAGTGTCCTCTCCAGGGCGCAAACCAGGGCAATTGCTATGGAGATCCGTATGTTGCCCATCCACATGAATCCCCCTCTCCACGCTGAAGACAAATCCAAAGGAACGTCGAGAAACGATACAGTTTGGTGCCAGCAGCGTCGCAGGAGTTGCCGAACTGGTGCTGAGTAGAGCAGTCAGTCGCCTACGGGACTCCAACTCCGGATTTATCCTCAGGGTTGTCTCCCCAAAACCTTTCCTGCAATCAGGTAAATCTACAAGGCAGCAGATACTATAAAGTCTGGAACACACTGGCCGTTGAACCTGGTGGTGCTTAGTGCTCTGTATTAAAGGGACAGAGGTATATTTAAAGGGACAGAGGTATATTTCCAAAGGGACAGAGATATATTTAAAGGGACAGAGGTATATTTCCTGCAAAATCGAAAATTTGCAGACCATGCATGAGCACTATAACACCTTTAAGGGCCTAGTTTCAAGTCCAAGTCAGCTGGTCATTTCCAGCCCTTTCCCTTCTTTTTTTAGTCAAATGATCTTCTTTTAAATTAATCTACCACTTGTAATCGAGAACGATGATAACATAAATTCTTAAACAGCTGTGAAAATGTAAGCAATTTCATTGGCTGATGCCTGGGTTCAATTCGACAATTGAACCCAGGTAGTACGTGCTGCGTATTGAAGCGCTCATGTGATACCGCGTTTTGCTATGTTTGCGTGCACCTGCCAACGTTGCGTCTTGTTGCGTATGATCGTTGCGTTCAATGGGTTGTTCAATTGTTGTCACTGGGTGGTGGCAGTCCTTTCTTGTTGTATTTAAGCCGTTAAGTATCGCGAAATTGGGTTAAAGATTACCTTAAATGATAAAGCCGTTTAAAAATGAGAATAAAGGTATGACTTTGGGAAGCGGTACTCTCTTTACGATGAATTGAAACAGGCGACACCATTATTTTTGCATGGAAGAACTGCATGGGCCTCCGGCCTTGTTATTCGACTTAAAATAATAGTATCGCCTTGGTTTCAATTCGTCGTAAAGAGAGTACCGGTTCCCAAAATCATACCTTTATTCTCTAATAATAAGGTCATTGACCAGTCTGCAGTTTACAGGGAAATTTACACAACTCTAATGTATTTTTCTTGCATTTCAGTTGCACAACATAAGCCATCAGAATAAAACCATTCTGAAGAGGTTTTAATACTTGATTTATACACAAAGAACTTGTTTTAGCAGTGGCGTAACCAGTGGGGGGCTGGGGGGCAAGCTGCCCCCGGACACAAAAAATTGGGAAGAGGAGCCAAAAAATGGGAAGGAAAAAAGGAAGAAGGAAGAGAAAGAAAAGAGGGAAAGAGAAGAAGGGGAAAAAGAGAAAGAAAATAGGGAAGGAGAAGAAGAAAGGGGAAAAAGAAAAGGGAAGAGGAGAAAAAGAAAGAGGGAAGGGAAAGGGAAGGGTCAAGGTTGCCCCGGCTGGGAAAAATTGGCGCCTGAAAAATCGGGAAACTTCTTGAGTCTTGCCCCCCCGGAGGCTTCAGGTCTGGTTACGCCCCTGTGTTTTAGGCTTATTCATTTCAGGTGAGGGTTAACAAAAGAAATACCAATATGACAAACATTGAGGGCACCCTATATGTAAAATGTCATGTGTCAGTGTCGCTTTAAAGTTGTCAGAAACTCAGATATACTGGCAGTGATTTGACCCTTGACCTCTGACAAATTCAGATTGAGATGATAGAATGAAACCAAACAGAAATATTTCAAACACAATTGTGTGACACACAAATAAGACCAATTTATTTTTAAGTGGAATAAACCTCAATATTCACGCTTTCAAAGAATCTGGCAGGAATCCAAAAGGTTTGTTACTCGTTTTTGTTAACACTAAGTCATGCTGTATGGAATAAAACACTTAACAGAATAGAGACTTTAGAAACATTTGTTACTAATCTTTGGTATCACTGAGTCATGCTATACAAAGTAAATCAAGCATAACAAAGCAGAGACTAAACACACTTATCTTACATGGAACACCAACACCCTAACATAAATATCATCTTTCAATGTCAAGCCATTCATCTGTTTAAAGGTGCAACTAGAGATTTTCAGGCACCCAAATATTGTGTCATAATAGTAATTTCTTATAGATTAGACACTCAATAGATTTCTTACCTTGTGTTAGGCTACAGAAATGTCTTAAAAGAGAGAAAAAAGGTGATTTTGATTTGCTTATATTTCAATTTAAAATATAGGCTGAATTTCGTATTTGCTCCTATATAAAATTAGAAATTTCACAATTGTCGTATACAACGAAACATTGTTCAGCTTAATCCTTTCAGATGGAGATATCTTTGATGGAAAGCTTTACATCAGGGCAAAAATCAGAACTTTCGATTTTTAAGGGACACCTGATATGTGAAATCTCTCGTTGCACCTTTAATGTTACCTTGTGATTACACTACTGGTAGCGTTATTTCTCAAACCTCAAAGGATTGTTTCTGCAACATTTAAGATACTATGAAATTGAACACCCTAGCTTGCCTTTTATTACAATTTCAGAGTAATGTCACTCTCTAGAGACTCTTCAGTCATGAATATTTATTTAATTCCACATGAATCCATTGCATCAGCCAATTGAGTACTATCTTGTGATTGGTTAAAAATTCACACAAGTTCCACTGGGACCAATCATATTGTGATAAGGCTGAAGATTTTAACTGGACATTTCAACTTCTCCACAACAAAATTTCTCAGTGCATCATTAATTTAGTGATGTGTAATTAGGAGTCAGACAGACTAAACAATCGCAACATTGCTCATTAGAGCTATATCTCACATGATTCTTTGATGTCAATGCTATAAATCTGAAAAAGCCCTTCTAGGTAAAGCCACCGTTTGGCCCGTAAGTCAATCATGCATACAAATAGTTGCGGATCATGGATCCACTGGGTTGTAGTTGGAACTTTTTGTGTTGGGCAGGTTTTTTTAAAGGCCATGGTCCTATTGCTAATAGTCTCGTCTCCAGGAACCCCCAGATTTTACCGGAACTTGTCAAAAATTTTGGACGGAAGAAAGCTACTATTTTTGCATTAACGCTGTGAAATCTTAGGGATAAAGGATGTCTGAGGTTGGGATGTTATGAGCAAAAATATGCCCATTTTGGTAAACCAATATGAATTTGACACAGTACTCTAGGGGAGTACAAAATCACATGTTAGCTGTCATATCAAAAAAACAGGTGAACTATTGTGCCAAAACTTTACAGATGGGGTTTGGGTGAAGGCATTTTACAAGATGAAAAATTATCGACTTTAATGGGTCATTCTCCTTAAAAAAAATTGCTCCACAATGCTTCAAATTAAAGGCACTATCAGTGATATGCTAATCAGAAATAGAAAAAACATCGGCAAAATTAGATTTTTGCATGTCTGTAAACAAGACCAGGTACCATAATATACCCTGCTAATGATATGGCCAGAAGCAAGCAAATAAGTCAAAATGGATATTTTGTCATAGTGTCCGAACGGTCACTTCCTACAACACGTAATGAATGGAGGGTCAGATCGTTGAAACATTGCTGCTTTTCTTCCTTTTTGTCGATTATTAAGTTGTAAACAGTAACTATGAGGGATTATACCAGATAACCATCCTTCACTTATAAGATATTTCTGCAATTTAAAATATTTTGTTCATCCGGATGATCACTGATAGGTCTTTAAATAATGTTCAAATAATTTTTTTTTCCTGTAGTGATGGGTGGCAGAAACAAATTACCATTTAGTGGTGAGTGGAAATTAGAAGTAGTGGGTGACACGACCCATCAAGCGACAACCGGGGGGGGGGGACATAATGTGGTGCATTTGCGGATTCAGCAATTTTCAGGGAAAATGCCGATTGATCGCTGCGCTGCAAATGCAGAAATAAGTGCCGAAACTACGTTCTTAAATGCGTTAATCTCCCGGATTCCTATAGACCCATCGAAAGGTTTTGAAAACTAAATACCCCAAGGTTTCCGCCGACCAACCCTGTGCCGCTTACGAACTCTCCATGAAAACCCTTTAATTTTTTGATTACATTACATGCAGGAACTATATTTTACTGTTTATACCGTCGGTCATTGGCCTATAGCATTTTAAAGTTAACAACTTATAAATATCAAAATTGTTTTAAACAAATTGCATGAGGAAAATGTGTTTCGGAAAGCAAACATTGCTTGGTATGGCTTCCGCGATTTGAAAGAGAGAGAGAGCGGAAACCCCCCCGTGCCACTTACTATATGAATTGTCTGTGATCATTAACCCATCAAGTTTGTTTTATTTTTTAAGCCCATAGAAAACTAATAAAAAAAACTTAAAGTTTAAAAATTACAAATTTCAAATTATTTCTATCAGATTCGCATGAAAATGTGCGTTTGGAAAGTGAAGATTGCAAGCCCCCCCCTCCCCGCCGCATGTAGCGCAATGGCCGCTCAGCAGCCATATCGTCGACTTTTATCGACTAGTCGTGCCGCCGTCCTGAGAAGTGAGGGATACTCACAGGGATCGAAATGCATTTCCCCTTTTAATTTGAATTACACCAAGCTCAGGCAAGCCTCTACCTAGTGTGCAAAAAATACACGAAGCCATTATGGGTTTGGTTTGAGGATAAAGGGGTAATAATTGCATCAATTACTTGCTTAGGGTAGGGAGAAAGACAAATACTTGTTTAGGGTATGCAAAATTGCACTACTGATACTTGTTTAGGGGCGCAAATTCCATCAAGTACTTGTTTAGGGTAGCTAATTGCGCTGCTGATACGTGTTTAGGGGTGAAAATTCAAGCTTTGAAAATACGTATTTAGGGTGCTTTTTGTGATTGCTAGGACACGGATGATACCCCCTTTGTCATTGAGAAGTGCCCCCCCCCCCCCCCCCCCGGAGCAACAACCCTGTGGGCCCAACAAAAACAGTGGTCAGCAGATCAGTCATGATTGGTTATTTTAAGTAAAAATGACCCTATCTTGCAATTTACACACCTTTTCCACAGGGTACCCAATTCTGGGCAGAATAAGTAGATTTTGACTAATTTTTGTGCAAGTTCTGTCTAGTGAGTCCAACACAATATATACACAACTTATTATATACACTATACATACCATACTGGTCCAACCCAGTACCCATACATCAATAAATGTCCCCTCCAATTTGGGGAGGGGGATAAAAATAACAAAATAAAAACAGCATTGATTATTTTGCTAATGTGCAATATTTTAGTTTGGTATTCCAGTTTACCATGAACCTGACATTCAAGTTTTATTTTTTGAAATTTATGCCAAAAATTTAGTTGGATTTCTTTAAAAGTGTTTAAAATGTTTAGTTCTAATAAAAATGCATTAAAAAGGAATTTTACCTGTCAACAGTTAAAAAAAAAAACATTTAAAACTAATTATAAATATAGCTTGATCCATGTTTATATTTTTTGTAAATTGTGATACAAAACTATGGAGTTGTTATACATTTTATTGATATGAACCTGCAATATCATAGTGTACAAAGTTAAACTTTTAGATTTAATGGCATTCAATATTTTTAAGTACAAAAGTTTTCATGATGGAATACAATCTTAGTACATTTGTTTTATCATTTATTTAGCACATTAATATGCTACAACAGTTATTAAAAACCTAAAAATTGTCCTTGCTGCTCTATATTCCATTTTGACAAGAGACGGATCTTATTAACACACTAAAAACATCATGCAGTAATATACAAGCACAGAATCCTAGATTACTTGCAATGATCAGACGGAGCCCATTTTATAGTCCGGGGACAAAAACAATTCATTTCATATAGAGAGCATATGTGGTCTAGTGGGAAAAGTGCAGGACTTGTGATCATTAGACCGTTAAAATCATGAGTTCGAGCCCCACTGTGGTCAATGTGTTTGTGTCCCAGGGCAAGATACTTAATCTCAATTGCCTCGTCGACCCAAGCAAAATCTGGTGAGCTGTTATGGGGAAAATTACAATCTAACTGCTGATAGGCTTATCTAACTGCTGATAGGCTTGTGCGCTTGTAATGCATGTCTTTGAGCAGCCGCCTAAATGAAGCAAAATGATTGTGACGATTTCTTGAAGTGGCGTAATAATAATTGTCAACCGCGCTTTGAGCCTGTTTATGGGGATTAAGCGCTATATAAAAACTAGTTATTATTATTATGTACAATTTTAAATGGGGTACATATGGAACTCCTTTAAAACCAAGTAACAAGATGATTCTCAAATCACTATACTCTACTCTTCGTCAGTAATTCTGAAACAAAATTCTCCCTAAGCGTGTAAACCCGGGAGTGACGAATGCTTGACAATGGGAATCCTATACGCAATTCAACAGACACGCGCGTGCCATTTGTTTCAGAAATGATGACGGCGATTATAGTATCGCCTGCTTTCATGATCCACCTTTCCTTCACTCTCTGTGCAAGTTGACCTCTAATGACCGTTTACCTTGCTATGTGACCTTTAACCCTACCATGACACGCAATTCCCTATGGTGCACCAATTGGCCTTAGGGTGCCCATGCACGAGCAATTTGAAAAAGGTTAACCCAAATTTTAACATACACACATACATGATTTGCTGTATCACAAAATTGCAAAAAATCATAAAGATTTTTGCATGTCTGTAACAAGTATAGGTATGCTAACATACCCTACAAATCATAGGACCAGAAGCAACCTAATAAGGACAAAATCGGGTATTTTAGTCATTAGTGTCCGAACGGACACTTACTACAAACACGTAATTGAATGGAGATTCGTATCTTTGAACACTGCCATTTTCTTCCTTTTCCGTCAATTCTTCAGCTGAAAAATGCAACTTATGATAATTCTACAGACTTATCCTTCACTTTGAAGCTATTCCTGCAAATTTAAAATATTTGGACTCTCTTGGATAAATCACTGATAGTGTCTTTAATATCAGTTCTTCAGTTGACATAAAAAACTGTCAAGTTACTGTCATTTTTTAGATTTCACAACATAATTTCAACTACACATATTTTGCATTCAAATAAAGCAACCTTGCATATGCCTAGCTCAATCTTATACATTTTGTTTCAAACCTACAGCTATTTACAAGTAACTTTTATACAACTAAAAAAAGACTAGCAAGAACCACCTTTAAAGTTTGCTATCAATGCAGCACTATCATCACCACTTTGCCCTTCACAAGCTGATCTCATAAGTTGTTCTTATCAGAGGCCTCTGATTACCAGGTTTGCATCTCTTGTTACTGGATGTGCTGCTGATGTGTTCTGGTCACCTAATGAATATCTTGCTTCTTCACTCTGTGAGTTTGCTCCATGTGGCTTTTGAATCACAGGTGAAGATGCACCGGCATAAGGTGGCACCAAATGTGGGGTTTGAGGCCTCCTCTGCTGGATTAGAGGTCTAATATTTCTTTCAGGATTACCATTATAATTAGCCCCATAATTTGCTCTGGTGACCTGAGATGGAAGTCCTGTTGATTGGCTTGGTGCAGGGTGTATATTACTGTTGTATGGGTCTTTTTGGTGATGCTGTAATAGCTGTCCTGATCTACTTGCACTATGTGCAGATGTCCTGGAATTGTCCTGTAAATTGGTACTTTTCCCATTGGGCGGCACTGGTGACTTCAACCCCTGCCTGCTGTTGACATCAAACACTTGTTCGGGTCGCTGCCATGGAGCAGTCCACCCTGAAGCCTGCTGTACTGGTCCCTTTATGTAACTGTCTGCACTGTGTTGAATAGGTGTTGTGCAGGAATTCGATGTTGTGCTGGAACTTGCTGATAATGTCTCCCTGGCATTTGTTCCAATTGACGAGTCCCCTGGTCATGCTCATGGCCATGATGCGCACTGCTTGCTTGGATAACTGGTCGCTGTTCCTGTGGCATCTGACTATAGGTCTGGACTGGTGGGCAATCAGTCCTCTTAACCGTGTATGAGGAAGATCTCATGCTTAATGCAGAACCACCTGCCAGAGGTTGGGATGACTTGGAGGATCTAAATGCTGGCGGTTGAACAACTGCAGTTTGCCTTGGTTGGATGTGTCCAGATTGACTCGTACCTTGGTGGTTAGTTGGTTGGTATGCTCTTTGTTGAGATGAATATGCAGATTTGGATGTAACATACTGTTGTGTGACACTGTACTGTTGTGGAGGATAATTATACTGATTTGAGGGGAAAGATCGTGGTGGAGGAATATCCACAGTACTAGAAGGTCTATCTCTGGAACTTGTCCATCTATTTGGGGCCCTGTTTTCCATGGAGGATGCTCGCACCACTATGTCATCCAAAGAATTACCATGCTGTGAGTAAGCGGTACTAGCTGCAGAGGAAATTCCCGAGGAAGACTTGGAGCAGTCGCTGTTTTGTTTGTTGACAGCTGCTGCATTTCCTGGGGATGAGGAGGTTTGGGATGTATTCGGGGAGCTTTCACTCTGACCAGAAGCTGGTTGTCGAGTACTTTCCCGAGGAGCAGATGCTTGCTGAGATACGTGTGATGTACCTTGTTGGGATGTAAGTGCGCATGACGATGAGTCAACATTAAGGTACGAGACAGTCACAAGTGACTCTCCTGAAGATGTAAAGGATATTGTATCAGTTTCAGAATTACTGTCTACAGAAGATAGATTGGCTGGTTGGATGCCACCTCCAGATGCATAAGACCCCATCTGATGAGGCTCGCTGACTACAACAATTGGAGGACGGTACGTACCTTCCACCATGGCCCTTGCCGAACCATCACTGTCATTTGAAGTGCTAGCCTTTGCAGCATCCCACATTTCATGCTGAACAGCACGGGAGAAACTACTTTTTCTCTTACTCTGAACAGTACGCTGTTCTGGCTTCTCTCTTTCTGATGTATTATCCAATTCATGATGATCTTTTATCTTTGAATCAGCATCCATTGATCCATATGTAGGCACTGAAAAATCAACAGATTTGGGATGGGACAAATCACCATCCCCTTCCTCTTGTGAAAGCTCATCACTGAAACTACTCTCGGAGTCATTTCTAGCTTCAAAAGCACTTGCTGCAATGGCTACTTGTCTGTCCAATGATTGTGATCTACTAAGAGCAATCTGTGGTTTACCATATTTACCAGTTCTGACATTACGTCCACGCATCATAGCTCTCCTCCTCTGCGGTGAGCTTCCCTGTTTGGATTCACCTTTGCTTGCAGCTTGACCCTCATAGGTGGCACTGCTGTTCATTTCATCTTCGTCTAATCTATCAACTGGAGGCTGTTGTCCATTAGCCCCTCTTCCTCTACCAATAACAATTCCTTCAATGTCATCCCCATCTGTATCAGATACATCAGTCTCATCGATTGAGTCAACATTTCCTAAATCACTTTCGGATTTAGAACGGACCCGCAACCCTGGTCCTGCACTTTCTTCTCTGTTGTTTATCATCTTCAGTTGCTTCTGCACATCTCGCAACCTTCCTTCCACCCATTTTCTTAAGTCACCCGTGACCATTTCCAGTCTCACATCATTTTCTTTAGCCCATGCAGCTCGTTCTTCGATTGCTCGCTTATCAATCCTGTGCAAACACTCTGTAGCTTCTGCTTTGATCCTTTCTTGACACAATCTATCCATGCAAGCAGCCTGATGCATCATTTTACGGTCCATTTTGCGGAGCTTATGTTCAAAGCGAGCTTTAGCCGTCTCCAGTTCAAAAAGCATCTTCTCTTTGCTAGCCTCAACCTGGTTCTCAAGTTTTTGGATGCAAGCCTTGCAGTCACTATGGCTGGTCTTAAGAGACTGTAAAAGAATAAAACCAAATTGTAAGGCAATAATTTTAATAGGCAGGAATTGTTTAAATAAGGTCATAGACAGTCGGTCACAGACAGTCAGCCCCTGCAACAAGAGTGTTTAGGTTTTGATGACATCATTTTTTACAAACATCTAACCATGTTGTTGCCCACATCAGATACTGTCATATTTCACATTTTTGAGCTTTTGGAGAAATTTGCCATGATTACTTTGTTCATCTTGTTCTACAAATCCACAAAGATGTGACGATACTTAAAGAGTTTATATTTATGGATTTTTGTTTTTTTTTCAAAATTAACCTATCTGTGTTTCACTTACTATCATATTTCAAAAATTGTCATTCACTTACGCACATTTTATACAGTGTTCTGTTTTGCAAATCGTAAAATAAACAATTTCATATATAGCTCCATTCATCAGATTTCTGTCTTTCCTAATAAAAAAGTTTTTTTACATTGTGATCAATTTTACATGCATTGAAAAATCACAATGTAATTTGCGTCATATTCCGCATTATGAGTTATTGATGTTTTCACATACAGATTTATAACTTTACAGCGTATAATTGCAGTTTAAATTTTGGTTATGTAAATAGTAAAGCAAAAATTTTTTTGTTTATGCTTACTCTCATGTTATAAGCATGAAATGTCCCAGTAGATTTTCAATCAAGATTTTCTCCAAAAACATGTTTTGTAAAATATAACAGCATGTGATGTAGACGACAATGTGAATTCATATCATCATTGAGATGTACAATAGCGTATAGCATTTTGGTAATTCTAATTTTTAATTTTTTGGGTAAAAAGTGAGCAAAAAATATCAAAAATGGGTAAATCAGTCATAATACCAACTTGTCAAAAAATAAATCATGAGAACATAACCTCACATTCCATCTTACTGGATAGAGTGCTACTTCTAGTCATTTCAATAGAGATTTTGGGGTCAAAATGACCAAAAAGACAAAAATTGATATTCAGTCCTAATTCTGCCTTTTCACAAAACAGTACAGCCAAAATAAAAAAAAATCCACATTGTTGGATGTTTGTAACAAATTACACTGACAAGACTTTTTTCCAAGCAGTTCTTGCTACAGTGGCCGGCTGTCCAACTAATTGTTTAGTACAGATCACGTAAACTCTATTCATAGTACTCAAACAACTTTCAATTTCAGGGTATATAGAGAGACACTCTTTACATTTGAAGCTACATTTCTTTGTTTAACATCATGAGAGGCCATGCCACTGTTTGCCTTTCTCTTAAATTCTCGTTCAAATAAAGCTGAAGTAATCAAAAAAATAATTGACCATGGTATAGGTAACAGACCAAATGTAGGTTAAAAGGCACTTTATCTCCTTTTCTATTTGGAATAAAGCTTACATAAGAACCAATTTGTTGCGTTTACGTCAACAAACCAAATGTAGGTTAATAGGTACTGCGCAATTTATTTCAAAGTGAGCTATAATAGTCTAGTCATTAATTCATAGCCACTCACTAGTATTATTGCTATGCAATTAAATGCACAGATGCATATATGCAACCCACTCTTACTAACCCAAGAACAACTTGTATTTGTGACATTTTGAACCACTAATATATTTGAATTACTGGAATTCCTTTTAAAGGTGGCACTGGCACATTTTCACAAAATAGAAAATTTCTTCAATTTGCTTTCAAATGATAATCTAGGTCATTGGAGAATACAGACATGTTTTACACATAAAAATAACATACCCAAAAAGATAAGGGCATTAATAAGAGAATATAGACATTCAGGCAATTCGTATGGTTTGCCGTAACTTTAATCAACAAATGTATCTATTACATCGTACTCATTGATATTAAAACCACAAAGGTCACAGACCATTTGACAGGGTGGATGCCGTGGGAATCAACTCTGGTGTGTTTTCTTGTGTTTAATGCTATTTCTGTCGTCTGCTGAATAAAATCACTACAGAGTGATTTTATTATAAAATCGTTCTGTTTACCCATAATGGTGCCGATTTGAGTGGGCTTAATCATTTTAGGTGAGGGGTAATGAATATAAAGCTTTACAACTATATAAAAATATTAATTTTGAACAATCTTGAGGGCACACTATTGAGAAGTGCCTCTTTAAAATGACAACCTAACTACATTTTGTAGCAGGCATACTTTTAGAGATGAAGACCACTTGAGGATGATAATTCTGATTTTGGTCATTCTGCTATTCTGTTAAATTGGCCATATAGTACCCCGATTTACAGAGGGATTGAATAGGGATTATTAGAAATGAACTGTCAATTCACCCATTTTTCACAGGGGAGGGGAGTCAAGAAATCCCAATTTTAGACGTCGCCATTGGGTTCACACATATTTAGTGTGGTACTGGTATGTAATTATCCTTTCAAAACACTAAGTCCTCATGAAATTATCATCCTCAAAGGGTCTTCCATCTCTACTAGTATACCTGCTACAAAATGTATATTGGTTGTCATTTTAAAGAGACACTGGCACATTTGAAAAATAGTGCACCTGCAAGATTTTTCAAAATTTATATTTTTTGCAATAGCCCTCACCTATAAGACCAAATCAGCGCTCTCTTATTTTCATGTGTATTAGCCAAAATGGTCAAAATGACCACAAGATGACCATTATAGCAATTGATTTGTGGCAGAAACAGCAAAAAGGAGGGTAAGCGCGACTGACCTGTAATGACCCCTGCGTGACCTTTACCCGCAGTCTGTGAACATCCCATATGGGCCTTGGATCAGCGGTTCTTCTAACCAAGTCTTGTGATTATAGCAATTGATTTGTGGCAGAAACAACAAAAAGGAGGGTAAGAGCGACATGACCTGTAATGACCCTTGCATGACCTTTGACCCAATCTGTAAGCACCCCATATGAGGGCTTGTGTCTGAGATTCTTCTGACCAAGTCTAGTGATTATAGCAATTGATTTGTGGCAGAAATGGCAAAAAGGAGGGTAAGCGCGACTGACCTGTAATGACCCCTGTGTGACCTTTGACCCAATCTGTGAACACCCTGTATGGCACTTGGGTGAGGGGTTATTCCGACGAAGTCTGGTCAAGATCACCTTAACTGTGTAACACTAGTAGCATTTTGAAATATTAGGAGGGGTTAGAGAGACTGTCCCTTTTTGACCACTAAATAACTTTGGATTCAAAATCTGTGTACATCCCATATGGCCAGTCACCTGGCAAACATTGTGACCAAATGGCATTGATAGCACATGCAAACTGTGGGATAAGAAGGAAAAAGGGAGTTAGTGCGACAATGACCTCTATTGACCTTATGTGACCCCTATGGTTAAACTGTTTAAACCCTATATGAAGCTTTGGTCAAGGGTTCTTGTGGCCAATTCTTGGTTCAATCCGACCAAGTGTCTGGCACAAGTAGCATTTTGAAGAAAGTGGGAAACAACAAAACAAAGAAAGAAAGAAGAGGAAAGAAATCGCACAAATACAAGACCTAGCCGTGCTACGCACACGGCTAGGTAACAATTTTATAACAAAATGACTCTGGCGACATTTATTCAGCAGACGACGGAAATGGCATTTAACACAAGAAAACACACGCCGGAGTTGATTCCCACGGCATGCACCCTGTTTGACCCATCTGCGACTTTTCTGGTTTTAATATCAATGAGTCTATCATATTCATGTATAGACGCAATGTTGATTAAGGTTACGACAAACTTAAAGTTAGCCTTCAAATTACCTGGATGTCTTTAGCCTCTCATTAATGTCCCTATCGGTTTTGGGGTTTGTTATTTTTATGTGTAAAATATCTCTCTATTCTTCCAATAGCCTATACTATCATTTGCGAGCAAATTGAAGAAAATTCATAACTTTTGAAAATGAGCCAGTGGCGCTTTAAAGTGGCAGGAGGAGATTTCTTTTGAGAATAGAAATTTCTCATAAGCGTGTTTCTATTGAAGATCCTGCATTTTACCGGTAAATCTCTTACCGGGAAAGAGCAAGGAAAAGGTGGATAACGGTCAGTTTCTATTGGGCGCTGTTTACCGGTAAATACTACCTGGCTGCTATCGATCAACTCCACATAAAACTTTGCCGGCAAAAGGTTGTACACTGAGGTCAGCGCAAAGCATTGTGAGTTGACCTTTCCAACAAATATGGCGGGACCTGCGATAGTAGGATTGATATCGATTTTGACATTTTACAGTCAAAATTCTGAGGCAAATGATAGGTTAGATGGCCCGGTTAAATGTTCGTAAACGTCAGAGAAGGGTTCGGAACTTCGGAGGTAAATAGAGTTGTACAAGCGGCGAGAGCGATGTTCGTAAGAATCCTGGCACTCATCTATCTCGTCTACGCGTCCACACGTAGGGCCTGTCGTCGATCGTAATCTCGCGGTATTATCAATTTCTGTTTCCTCGCCTGTATGCGCACTGTCACGGAACGGAGTGTGTTTCTATTGGCGTTCACCGGTAAGTGACGCCGCTATTTTCCTTCCTCGAGAAGGAAAATTTTGCCGGGTTCATTTACCAGTAAATAGTGAGGGAGGTCAGTTTCTATTGAGCACATTTAATCCCTTATCCGTCTCTTTTCCGGTAAATGGTCCCAATAGAAACACACCTATAAATTGCGGGTAAGTGGGGGCAAGATGGGCAACCATCTACCTTCCCTTTCGCTTCTTCCCTCTTTCCTTTTCTCTTCTCTTTTTTCTCTTCCTCCCTCTTTTCCAGCTGGGGCAACCTTCTCCCTTCCCTTTCTCTTCTTCTCTCTTTCTTTTTTCTATTCTTCCCTCTTCTTTTCTTTTTCCCCCTTCTCTCTTTCCTTCTTTTTCTTTCTCTTTTCTCTTCCTTCTCCTTTTTTTCCTTCCCATTTTTTTGCTCCCTTTCCTGATTCTTTGTGTCTGGGGGGAAGCATGCCCCCACTGGTTACGTTGCTGCCTATAGTACCCTGGGGGTTAATATTAGATAGTGTGACTCAAACATTAGCCCAATCAGATTGTAGCTTCTTACACCTTTAAGTGTCAGTATCTCAACAGAGAAATACCAATGCATAACAGATGAGGACTGAATAGCGGTGAATAACTCTATACAAATACACTGTATTCATGTTGAGGTGATGCGTGGGTGCTACTATAGTATCATAATACAATTCACACTCATGACACACATGAAGACAAACCAATTGATGGTAGAAAATATCAGGGTGGAATCAGAATGTCTGCTTTCTATTCAGTGTACAAACAGAACCCATTCCAATCCAATCACTTCTGTAAACACCTTGATAATGATACTATTTGCTCTATGTTGGGCAAAAATATCGATTTTGAACAATCTTTAGGGTGCACTATTTTTCAAATGTGCCAGTGTCTCTTTAAAATTAGACAAACAAGAAGTAGCAAAATTAAACACACAAGACTTGATGGAATAAAGCAAAAAGAAACAGTCATATCAGTATCTGCAGTTAGCACACACATACACACAAACCATAATGACAAAAGGTCTTTCCAATTGCAATAGATGACCAAAAATGAACCAGAGCATCAATGAATGCATAGCTCTTGCACAAAACAATCAAAAAGTAAAAATACAGAAAATGAGCAGTTTTGGGGTGAGTAATCAGGATTAAATAAGGTATGAGGGCAATTCCATGATAGTGTAACATGACCAAATTTGTTCACTACACTCCCTAAACAAGTTTCACTCTACATGGGAAAATACCCCTAAACAAGTAACTTTCAAATCTAATTTTCACCTCAAGCATGTTTTTGCCAATTATGTGTACCCTTTTGACTCATTTCAAAAAAATGTTGAACTACCTTAAATAATTGATGCACAATTCTTTAAATACTATGGACAATGTAACAATTTTCATTGGCTGATCTGGTTGGTAAATTTTGACATTGAACCGGCAGGCGTACACGCTGCATATTGAATGGGTTCTTTTAAGGTTGAAACGGCGCTCGGCGTCCACATAACCGCGTTTTGCTACATTTGCACGTTCCTGCTAACATTGGATCTTGTTGCATATGTTCGTTGCGTTCATCAATGGGTTGTTCAATTTTTGTAACTGGGAGGTGGCAGTCCTTTCAAGTATTTAAGCCATAAGGATCACAAAATTGGGTTAAAGATGACCTTAAGGTGGTACCCATGTGTAGCTCAAAAGTTACTAAATAGATCTAAGATTCATTTTTCCCAATATGTTGTCACATCTTAAAGACACTATCAGTGATTTGCTAAATCAGAAAATCGAAAAAATCATCAAAAATCAGATTTGTGTGTGTCTGTAACAAATATAGGTGTCCTAACATCCCCTACAAATGATAGGACCAGAAGCACCTAGATAATAAGGACAAAATCGGATATTTTAGTCATTGGTGTCCGAACGGACACTTACTACAACACGTAAGTGAATGGAGATTCGTATCTTTGAACACTGCCGTTTTCTTCCTTTTCTTTCAACTCTTCAGTTGGAAAAAAGTAACGTATGAGAATTCTACAGGCTTTTCCTTCACTTTCAAGCTATTCCTGCCAATTTCAAATATTTTGACTCTTTTGGATAAATCACTGATAGTGTCTTTAACAATTTAAAACCAAAAGAATGTGTCTTCATTTACATTTCCACTGGCTTTTCAGCTCTCAGATGTCAAAAATCACAAAATACAGGGTTTTTCATATTTTTACATTTTTAATTTTTTTCTGGTGAACCCTACCTCATATTTTCATTTTTTCTGCAGATTATGAAAGCAGGTGTGCTCTTTCATAATTTCTTTGCTGCGGGTATCATAGAAATACTTTATGGCAATTTTTTCCCAAAAATGTGTTAAAATCATGTTTTTTGGAAAAAAATGCCCATATCTTGAGTTATGGGTATTTCTATGTTACCCGCAGCAAGAAAATTATGGAAGGGTACACCTGCTTTCATAATCTGCAGAAAAAATGAAAATATGAGGTAGGGTTCACCAGAAAAAAATTAAAAATGTAAAAATATGAAAAACCCTGTATTTTGTGATTTTTGACACATGTAAAAGGACAAGTCATCTCTATTTGGAGTACTTGTTGATATCATTTAAGTCTTTAACTTTTAGGGATGTTAAAGGCTGACTCAAAGATTTCCCGATGAGGGTGCACTCAATTTCAAACAAATCGTCTTTTTTACATATACATAATACTTGTCCATAATACTAATCACTGTGTGAAATAACTAAGCTCAAATCGAAGTCCTTCATGTAGAAAATCTCAACTTTATTATAAAATTCCGGATCCGGAATTTTCGTTATACACGGTATCCTATGGCACTGTTACACAGTGCATAAATGTTTACTGCATGAATGAGTGAGTGAGTGAGTGAGTGAGTGAGTGAGTATTAAAATTTAACGACAACTCAACACAATTGTGTCATATCGTCTCATTTAACATCAAAGGTGCAACGAGAGATTTTGAGGCACACAAATATTGTGTCATAATAGTAATTTCATATAGATTTAGACACTCAATAGATTTCTTACCTTGTATTTCGCTACAAAAATGTCTTAAAAGTGAGAAAAAAGGCGATTTTGATTTGCCTATATTTCAATGTAAAACATAGGCTGAATTTCATATTTGCTCCTATACGATATTAGAAATTTCACAATGTTTGTATCAAAGAAACAATTCTCAGTTTAATCCTTTCAGATAGGGTTCTTTTTGATGGAAAGCCTTACATCAGGGCTAAAATCAGTACTTTCGATTTTTTAGGGACACCTGCTATGTGAAATCTCTCGTTGCACCTTTAAATATAAAAAACGACGCAATATTAAAACTTAATTTCAATTCAAATTACAATTTACAAATACAAAAGGATACACATCATACAATGATGAACCAGATCATCACCTATCCATGTATAAAACAAGATAAACCAACTAATTGCAAAGATACACTTAGAAAACATGCATCAATAAAAACAAGTTCAAAAGATATACTGATAAATTTATAACTATACACATCATAGACTGTTGACAAAGTTCATCACTCATTCATGTATCAAGCAAAAACTTCAACTCAAATACAGATTAATTGAAACAATCAGAAATGAAAAAACATGAGATACCCTTTACAGACCAAATAAATGGTCTCATACATTTGTACATTTTATAAATGGCCCCAAAACACTTGGGGCATTATGCCCAAATGGATAGATTTTAAATTTACAACATACAATTATACAGTAGAAACCCTAATACATGCTACTATTAACTATTACAACCTTAAAAGACAAAACCTAAATTAAATACAACCCGTGTCTCCAATAACAGACGAGTTGCCCCTTATAGTCGCCTTTTACGACATGTAAGGGGGGAAAACCGCGGGCATATTCTAACCCCGAACCCGCAGGGGGCCCCTTTTAGTCGCCTCTATACGACATTTAAGGGGGATCAGCGAGGCCTTACACAGCAGATTCATACTCACGGTGTTTTGTAACCCCAGAACTAGGCTACTCCATGTTACTTAGCTCTCTCAAGGGTACCCCATTGAGGTACTATTGATGCATTATCTACAATAAGTATTGTGAATACACAACCCACTGGGGGGATAGCAGCTATGTTTTACTTAGCAGTACCCATCTTAGTGTACTCTCTGCAGTTGCTGACTAGGTGACTGACAGGTACCCAATGTATGCCACCAGCAGTGGAGTACCTCTGCAGCTACTCCCCGGGAGTACCTTCACAGGCATTCCCCTACCGGCTGCCTAAGTCGGGCAGCACTTTGCGACCATAGGGGCGCCCAAACATTCCATTGTTGTTTTACAAACTTCTCTGATCATTTTCAAGCTTTAGTAAAAACCATAGATATTTGAGTTGGCATCACCCAACCCCTATATATGACATTTTGTGTAAAAACATATAACATTATTGACCAAGATGTTAAATAAGGATACAATTACTAAAATAATCACACAGAGCTCAAAGCTCATTCTATGGAGTACCCACGCAAGGTACTCCGCATGGGGTGACTAGTGGTTGAGCTACTGCATGTGTACCTAGGTAGATGATTACCCCCACTTTTGCGGCCGGCGATATGGTACCCATGCGGGTGGGTACTCCGTGGCTACTTAACAGCTACTTCACAGGTACTCCCATGAAGAAATTGGTTGTGTATTCTTAACCCCGAACCCGCAGGGGGTGTTTACTGCCTGAAAACGAAAAAATCTGATTCATCCCTAACTTTGGAATTATGCATTTTAGGTGAATATCTTTAGTTCTACCCGGCTACTTTTAATAATACACCAAAAAAATTATATTTCAAAATCTCTGAGTCAGACTTTAATGGGTCTGGTTAGCCTTGGTATTCATTTCAAAAGTTAAATCCGCAACAACTTCCCCCAAGTTCTCTGTAAGCTCTCATCTACCGAAGGGGACCTTCACGTTTTTTCCTTCATTTCTGGTACTAAATTATTTAATGTAATTGTCAATTGTAAAAAGTAGTAAAGTCTCGTGCCGAGCAAGCTCGTGCGCGGAGTGCCCATCTCTCTTTCCTTAGCGTTTGGGCCAGACTCCTCCATATTATGTTTGCTGTGGGGGGTTTGTCACTCCTCCCGCACAGCGAGTCTGTTACTTTCCCAGCATTGAATAATGCTGGTACCCATTTATACACCTGGGTGGAGAGGAGTAATTAAGGTAAAGTGCCTTACTCAAGGGCACAACACGTTGACCGCAGTGGGACTCGAACCCACGACCTTTGGATTGCGGACAAGCGCTCAATCCACTGTACCACACATGCCCCTGATTGTCAATTGACATGCTCCTTTCATGCAAAAACAAACATCCACCAGGGATATAGGTAAGGTACTATTAGTTATTAGGTGAGTTTTGTGGTGATACGGATTATATCTAGTCAAGGAGTCCGTATCGGGCGAGGGCGCAGCCCGAGCTCAGATACAGAATCCGAGACTAGATATAATCGACTGTAGGCATATCGACTGTAGGCATATTGTTTTAAATGAGTGCAAGGGTGACAAATTTTCAGCGACAAGAATCTTTGAAAATAAACAGCCCTAATAATCATCTTTTTCTGATTCACAAATATAATTATTGATCTATTTTAAAGTCTTCTTGCGTATGTGAGAGCGATTATGCTGAAACCTTGTTCCAACTCGGTTCAACATTGCTAAAAATTGCCAAATTAGAGCAGTGATTTGTGTCAAAAATGAACGCCAAATTTTTCGAATTTTTGTTGTCATGATACATGGACATGCATGTGCAGTTCCTAACTAACATGATACGGACGTTGAGACGCGCTCCAAGGGGGTGATACGGGATATATCTAGTCAGTAAATTGAGGCGATTATCCAATGAAAATCGAGGGATCTACATGATGGTATGATAAAGGGTGATCTCAAACTGATGGATGGGCCCCCCCCATTTCGGGGGAGAAGTATCAACACACCTAGTGCAATGCAGGAATATCATTTGAATAGGTTTTTTACCTTTCCATGTTTGTGTTCGTGAATCTGTGCTTGCTTGCGCAATTCCTGTCTCATCAAGGTCCCTTGTAGCTCACGCCACTTCTCATAGTTCTCATTCATCTGAAATTTGAACATATTAAATTATTGATGAAATCTTGTTTATTCTATACAACAAAGACATCATGAAAAATTAACAGTTTAGCAGAAATTCAATTTGGTGTCATCTCTGGATGGGTGACTTCTCCTCTTACAAAGGTACATTATGGGGCAATTTTCTTCTGGACTACTTCAAGAACCAAGTATGACCCACTGGTTAGGATATTCACCTTTGGTGCTGGAGGTCCCCGGTTCAAACCCTGGTAGGGCCACTACCTGGGATTTAATCGGGTACTGAATTCTGGATTTAATTTGTATAAGAACTATTGATGAAAACTCTCGCTGTGGTTCATTTGGACAATCTGGAGTTAATCCAGGTGGTATTACCTGTATTACATCTATAAGGAAACCTTTGAAAACTTGGTTCAGATAATCACAGACAGCCAAACCATAGTTACAGGTAGTTCTGTGTATCATTTTTTCATGATCATGGAAGTAGTGCATTTACCAAGAAAGCCTTGGTTTTGAATTTAAAAGTCTTTTCGCTGACATCACATACTTCTTCGTAGCGTGTCAGAATTATTTGTTACAATGTCTGCAATATCAATTGTTTGGTGAGATTGAGACAGCCATGAAAATCATCAGTTAAAGGTACTATTAGTGATTTTTACATCAGAAAATGTTAACAAAAATCATAAACAAGAATTATGCGGTGTGTAACTAAGCTGCCTCTGCAAGTAGTTTTTATTTGAGGGAAAATAAGTATTTGTAGGTAAAAATAGACTGATAGAAAAAAAAATAAACACAAAGGCCCAAAAGTTTGTTTGCTGTTACCACCATACCTCGACTAACCCTAGACTAAACCTGCTCTGATATGTATTGTGATTGGGTCTGAAACCTATAGAACCTAGCGAGAAAATTGAATGTTTTTGTCAGGTACTCTTCGGTGCTCACAAAGACGGAAAGTGAACACGCATCGCTATGGGGCCGCATCCCCTTTTTCCACAATACCTTTCGTAATTATTCCAGTCTTGAGATTTTCAAACGCTGGTTTCAATTTCCGTCAACTTTTTTTTCTATTTTAGAACAGATATACGTACTTACCGGACAGCTGTATCTCAGCTGGAACAAACACTATTAGATGGCTCCCGTCAGCAAAATGCTGTATTAAAACCTCTAATATTGATTAGATTAGAACAAAATGTGCTTTTCTTTCGTGGTCACGAATATTACAAAATTGAATGAAATCGGAAAATCGCATCTGATGTAAAAACAGGTTCTGCATGAAAAAGACTCTTTATCTACTATTTTTCACACAATTTTGGCATTCAGTTTGAAGATATGCTGATTGAATATTTAGAGTTTTTGTTCTCCTTAAGAAGTCATCGGTCCCAGTGGTGGCCAGACCCTTCTTTTTCTGGGGGGTGCAATTTGGGGGAAAAGTGAAATTTGGGGGGGGGCAAAAGTAAAATTCTGGAGGGGCAAAAGTAAAATTCTGAGGGCAAGTTTAAGCAAATTTGGAGATTTTTTAAACCAATTTTGGCCTAAAAAAATGCTGATTTTTTTTCCCAAAATTTTGTGATTTTTTGGCCGCCAATCTGAATTTTGCCAAATAATCCCTCATTTTTCTTCGGCCGGGGAGGGGGGGGGGGGGGGGGGGTTTTTTTTTTTTTTTTTTTTAATTCTTTTATGTTTTTTTTTATTTTTTTTTTTATTTTTTTTTTTATTCATGCGTTTTTTTTTTTTTTTCTTTTTTTTTTTTTTTTTTTTTTTTTTTTTTTTTTTCTTTTTTCCTTTTTCTCTTTCTTTGTTTATTTCTATGTTTTTTTTTGTTTTTCTTTTTTTTTTTGGGGGGGAAATTGGTGGGGGGGGGGCAAAAGCCCCCCTTGCCCCCCGGGCGCAAAACCGCCACTGTCATCGGCCCCCTGCAGATAAAGAGCAGGAGAGTTATACCTGTAGCATTTACCACTGTCAAATTTGAAAAAAAGAGTAGGATGAAACCCTTCTGTCCCAAATTTGTCTGGCATAGTTTGGGATATCACAATCATAGCCCCTAGATCTTTGCCTTGTGACTGCAACCAGGAGAAAGCACATAATTCTGAAATAATCTACATCAGCACTTTCAATCCTCTAAAAAGGAATTATACAAATGGTCAGGTCAGGTTCCTTTTAGGGCTGCATACTGGTATCTGGTAAACCAGTCACTACCTGTCCCAGGGCCGAGTGTCGGCGGATAAACAGTGGGGGGGGGGGGGGGGGGATGGGGGGGGGGGCACCCCCGTGATTTTCTAAGGAAATCTAGGGTAGCTAGGTACCCTGGTAGAATGAAAAAGAAGATCTCCTACAAAGGCATCAGCTCTGGAGAGCCATTGGAGGGCATCCAGCACATGCTGCCTTGTATGGTGTGGGCATAGTTGCCCAAAGCCTAAAGCCCACGCTTGAAACTGTGGATTGGAGTCAGGAAGGCATCCGGTCAATTATCTTTTGCTACAATACATCCTCACACAGCAGTTATTGCGAGTGTGAGTTGTATCCGGCCACCCATTGGCAGGGACAAAACCGGATTTAAAACTTGGTTTAACCAAAAACCAACAATGCTGAATATTAGTAGTATTATTCAGATTAATTCTGTCAGCCGATATGATCAGAATCAATATTCATACCAGTATTCGTTCCTCTGTCCTCTTTCCGTGCTTCCGTCTTTTTATGTTATTTTCCTCCTTCAATTCTCTCCTTCCTCTTATACGGGCAGCTGGTCCTGCATGATCAGCTTCATTCTTCACCAGCCTACGTATAATTAATTAATATTTTGATATGTATTTAACACCTGGAACAAAAATTTCTTCAAAACATACTGTTTTTTAAACCAAAAATTCCATCTTTATCAAAGTTTGTATATACTTTTGTTTAACCTCTTTGGGGGAAGAATTTTGGTAGTATATATTTTATTTTGTCAAATTACACGACCCCACCATATATGATAGGATGTTTCCATATGTCACAACGATATAGAAACGGGGAAGTTGTGTGTACTTAGGGAAGTTGTTAACACACAGTTAAGTACACAGCTGATTTCATATTCGCGGTATAACCAACAACTTAGGCTAATCCCATGTCGACATCAGCTTACTCTAAGGACGCCTTGATGCATGATTGATTGCAGTACTACAACTAAGTACTTGTGAAGTACACAAGCCATGGGTGGATAGCAGCTATGTTTTACTTAACAGTACCTCATCTAGTGTACTCTGCCAGTGCCTGCTAGGTGACGTGACAGGTACCCATGTACGCCACCAGTAGTGGAGTAACCCCGGTGGGCTCACCCAACCGGCACCCACTGACCGCATGTCGTTACCAAGCTTGCCAAAAACGCGGACAAATATGGAACGCCATGGTGGTTAATGGAACAATGGTTCCCCATCGTATGGTGGTTCTATCCCATTGGATATGTATTTGTGATACATGATTGGACGCAAAAACTGTATTACAACAGGGGTTCACATCTATATTCGCTCTCGCGTGCCATATTTGTCCGCGATTTTGGTAACGATCATTACGGTCAGTATCACAGATTGAGTGAGCCCACCGGGGGAGTAACTCTGCAGCTACTCCCCTATCAGCTGCCTAATAGGCAGCACTTTGGACCATAGAGGGCGCCAACATTCCATTGTTGTTCATGACTTTCTGATCATTTTCAAGCTCAGTAATGTCCATATTTCAGTTGAACATCACCAAAAACCCCTATATATGACATTTTGTGTAAAACATAACATATGTGACCAAAAGGTTAAATACCGTATTGTTCCTAATAAACGCCCTGGAGGGCGGTGAATTTTTCAAAAGGGAGGGCGTTTATTACAGTAAAAAATGGAAAGTAAAAAATCACCTTACACGCGCTTATTTTCGCTGATTACCAATAATACAAATGAACGAGCAGGGGACGCTGTTTTCGAACCTCCCGAGGTCAAAGTTCCATACTAATTAAACTATTACAACTGTGCACAACAGCAATTATGACACAGATTACGACAGTCCAGGCAATTAAATCATGTGATTTAGGTAAGCTTAACTCATTTAATGCATTGTTTTATCCAGAAATCGTAGGCGGGGGCATTTATTAGAGCAAGGGCGTTTATTAGGAACAACACGGTAATTGATAAAATTATTATTACTCACACAGAGCTCAAAGCTCATTTGCATGAGAGTACCCACGCAGGTACTCCCGCATGGGGTGACTAGTGGTTAAGCTACTGTGTGATTACCCCCACTTTTGCGGCCGGCGATGTGGTACCCATGCGGGTGGGTACTCCGTGGCTACTTAACAGCTACTTCAAAGGTACTCCCATGAAGAAATTGGTTGTGTATGAGAAAACACATGCAAAATAGAATTACATTTCCCACTTTTCACTATTAAAACTGTCAGTGCAAAATGTAAAGTTGCAGCATGTGGTCATGGAAGGAAATAGTGTGGCACTAAAATCATGGTCATGGTAAGTATAATATAATAATAGATAAGTATTCATGGACAGCAGCTTATAACTTGGGAATCTTAAGATTATATAAGTTTTCATTTATGAGCTATTAATCTTCCCTTTTTATTTTGCCATTCCCTGATCAATATATTAAGATTTCACGAGGTAGCATTATAAAGGTTCGTTCATACTTCGCTGCACTGCCGATATATCGATGCAGTGCCGATATATCGATCACTTGCTGCAGCAACTCAACGTAACCTGCTGCAGCAACTCAACGTAACCTGCTGCAGCTGCAGTTAAAATAAATTTAACTCAGTTGCAGTACCGCAATGCAGTATACTGGACAGAGACCGTAATTTGAGCACTGCAACTTACCGTTGCAGTGTAGTATGAACGAACCTTCAGAGGAGCACGAGCAGCTACAAGTGAGGGGCAGGTGCATAAATAATGGGAAACAGGGTGAAATTCACAGAATGCTCCCAAGCTTGTCAATTGAAGTGTCGACATATATGAGCTGAGTGGGGAATGGTAAGATAAAGGAGGGGAAGAGTAAATTGGTTATGTAGCAGGTGCCCTCTTTTAATATCAATATAAGAAGTATATACATTCATTTATATCAGTGGAAAAATATGGAGGGGGCATTTATTAGATTCGAGGTCAAAATTGCCAAGTAGATATAGTCCATTTATCTTCCTTGAGTCGGTGACATCTACACGTTCACTAGGGCTGTCGTCATCATCTTATTTTTCTGTCGACGTATCGCTAAAAAAAATTTCCCGACAGCGCCATAATGTCGATATAACTTTAAGTTAAATTCGACCGGGCCGGGCGAATGCATCAATCAAACCCCAAAACGTCAAATGCATGTGACCATAGTACCATATGCTGCACCCATGAAGCTGACATCACACGCCAAAAACTTGCCCTAGAATATTCAATATAGCCTTCCCAATCTATGGAGTATAACAATTAAACTGCAGATTTATGTAACAGAAAGTACCCTTCACTCGAAAATTCATCCTAAATTCTAGAAAACTACCGTATATGTTGACTATTCCAATAGTATTTTGAGTTATATTCCTCCCTAATTGCTGTCCAAATTATTGGCGCGGCGCGCCGCCATTTTGAGAATCCTACTTCCGGGTTTGTTTTCTCATTGAAACAAAATGTTTTCCAGAATATGGGCGACTAACCGAAATTACGTAATACACAGGTAAAATAAATTATTTAGTGTAATTTTTATTTATAAAAGTTGGATATACCTTTTCGCCCGTGGTATCTCTCACCCTCTATAGATACGAATACCAGGGGTACTCAATCACATGGTGAATTACGATGATGTCATTTGGGGAAATACCACTGACCTCTATGTATAGAACAGGGGTGTCCAACCTGCGGCCCGCTAAGAGCTCTCATGCGGCCCGCGAGGTACTTCCCAGAAAAATTAAAATTAAATATCTTAAATAATAGATTTTAAAAAAGATGTCATCAATTGAACTAGTTCAATTTCCTCAATCTGAAACAGAACTTTTTAAACATTGTTGGGCTGAAATTAGTCCAATTTCATCAATCTGAAACCAACATTTTCTACATATTGTGGGAAAATTAGTCCAATTTCGTCAAAATGAAGCCAAACGTTTTCCAAATTTGCCAAAAAGGTCAACAAAATGGAAAATTTGTGTTTATGGTTAAATTTATGGTTACTTTTTTCAGCAAATATTGGTATAGATATGGGTCCTACTTCCAGACTTTTGAATATGCATTTCATAAACCAAACTTGAGAGCCCCGATTTACTTGTTTGCGGCCCGCAATAGTTGTGGATTCAACCAATGCAGTCCCTGCGTCAAAAAGGTTGGCCACCCCTGGTATAGAAGTCAGTGGGAGATACCCGATAACAACATGCGCGCGCAGCTATCATGGGCACATGTACGTGCTTGCCTATGTATGCATTGGTACACGGTCATGTCAATGTCAACTCAAGAGTGTTGAGGACAGGGATCCACGGCTAACTTGAAACACGGTCTTTTGCACGACTGTGGTGCATTTATTTATGTAATAAATACTTGTTTTCGTACGCTGGTACTGAAACATGGAATCATAATAAAAATAGTAATCAAAATGGGTAAGAAAAGTAGATTGCTAGGTTGAAAATTGCATTTTTTTTAGGCGATACTTTGTCATTTTGCCCCGGTTTCTTGTGTCGCCTGTGTCGATTCGGGAGAAAATATGGTGACATGTCGCAATATGGCTTGTCGTGACCCAAATGTCGACATAAGGTGTGTCGACGACAGCCCTAACGTTCACATAGATGTTTTGCGTGTGCATTTTCACACCACTGTATGCGCGTACGTGGGTATACTTGAGCTTCAAATCAATACCTGCATTTTAATGCTGCAACTAATGCATGACAAGGTGAAAGCACTAGCCACTTCTGATCACCATATGATAACTTTTAAATTCAGGGGTAAATCCCAGAGACTGCCAAACATTCGCCGTACTTTTTATCAATATGCTCGTGCCGATGTTGATAAATTAAATGATCTTATTTTACATACTGACTGGAACAATGTTTTTCATGATGACTGGCCCATAGACAGGGTCTTGGACTCCTTTACCGAAATATTTTTCTCATATGTCAATCAGTGTATTCCTAAGGTAACTAAAAAACGTAGATTTAAACCATGGTTTTCCAGAGAATTGAAATGTATGAGCACAAAGTACACAAAAGCATATCATAAATCTAACATACAAATAGTGATGCGATTGGGATAAATATCGTACTTTAAACAACCAGTTCAATATATACAAAAAAAAACGTGCTTATAACTCCCACGGAAAACAAATTTGGGCCAACACATGACAATCTTAAAAGTTTCTGGTCTTTTGTACGATCCCCACGTGCTGGAACCCTATTCAAAATCTTTTGTCATAATTGGCACCCAACACCACCGCTGCTGAAATTGCTAATGCATTTTATGATTTGTTTTCTAGCCAGATTTCACTAATTCTGATCATGTCAGGGAAGTTACATCGCCCATAGCTTTTACGTTTCCACCATTAGTCCCTTATTGTAACAAATAGATGGTTCTGGAAAAACTTAAGAAGTCTTTCCCCCCTGATAAAGCAGTCGGCCCTGATGAATTTCTTGCCGCAATGCTAAAATTGTGTGCTAGTTCCATCGTCTGTGGTCCTTTGCCATATTTTTTAACAAATCTTTATCCTCTGGCAACCTACCGCTTAGTTGTGAAGCGTCAAATGTTGTGCGCTGTTACAAAAGGGAATCCCTGTGATCTTAAAAATTATCGGCCTCATTGCACTTACATCAATGTTGGCAAAATGTTTGGGGCAATTTTTTCTGACCACATCCGCAATCTCTTATAGCTAATGGGGTCTTTTTTATTCTGACCAGCATGGTTTTTTTTCCTCTCTCCCCTGGAAATCTTTTGCCTCATCCCCTCAGTGAAGCTCTATGTGAATGGAACAAAATTCTTGACGCCGTACTTCACCACCTCCGCGTGTTTACCTAGTCGCTGTACTATACCGCGCCGTGATTCCTATTTCCCAGGCAGTTCTTTTGGAGAAGTTTCACAACCGTACTGCTGCCTCAGGGGACGCACTTTAATTAAAATTGGGGATTTCCCGGCATTTATTTAAACCGCAGGCACAGGTTTTTTTTTCGGGGCCAATGATGTCCTGATTTGTGCTGTTCTCTCGGTGTGCCCTAGGGCTCATTTTGGGGCCCTTGCTTTTCAATATTTATGGTAATGATCTGCATCGTCATTTGAAATCTAAAATTTTCCAGTAAGCAGATACAACTTTCCTTTTTCCACCATTAATGAAGATTCAGATTCAAATTCTCCAAATGACCCTTGCCACTTTACTGTTGGGCATACAAACAATGCCTACACTCCACTTAAATCCCAGAAGTGCCAAGTTATGTGTATTTGTCGCCGGAAAAACCAGCGCTAATAATTCCATCCCTTTATATTTTTGTTTCTAACTCTAACACAAAACTTCTACAGTTTCCAGTTTACGTCTCATTGGTGTTCAGATATCATCTGAATTTGGGGTCATGGAATGAACAGTGTCCAGTGTATAAAAGTGCAATCAACTGTTGGCTTCCTCAGAACAGTTGTTGCAACCAAAACAACGATATTCTTCTCAAGCTTTAAATTGTTCGCTTATTTTTTGCCCATTATTGTTATCTTTCGTGCTCGCAAGTGTGTATGTACTCGTAAAAATCATATAACTAATTTGGAACCATCCAAGGAGGGCTAACCATATTATTCTTGGTCAAGAAGGGGTGATCAATCATAGAAGGCGTCTGAACCAACTTATCTCATGAACTTAGCCAACAGACGGAAATACCTCTCTACCTGTTTTGCCGGCAACTTGTCTTTTAAATACTAGTTCATTCAATTTCTGAAACTGGTCTGTAAACTCTCCCAGTTTTCAGTAATTTTGCTTTTTTATTACATAACTCCAAAAAAAAACCGCTAGTTCAAGTTTTACTATTCTTGCAATTTCCTCCCGTATGTGGGATGAGTTTCCTGCCAGTCATAGACTGATTTCAGTGTTTATAGCAGTTAAAGAACAATTTTTAAGAAACGTCTGAAAAAACATTTCACTGAAATAAACTTTGAGAAGAGCTGGAACTGGACTCCTAAGTAATTTATTTTCTAAAATGTATTTTTTATAAATTTGTTGTCGGCAGTCTGCCATATCTTCCTTGGCATTTCCCACATGTCTGCTTTTTGTTGAGGTGGGTGTTTTAGGGCCTATTAAGTTAGTTAGGGTGGGGTGTGGTGGGTTTGTGTGTGTGGCATCTTGTATGGGTTTTTGGTGTTTGTTGTTAATGGGTTATTGGACATGTTGGTGTTTTCTTGGTTCAATAAATATGGCTGGTCTGATTTCTGTTTTTTTAAATGAAAATTGAGTGCAATATTCAAATATTGTATTTTATCACTGGTTTTGTGCTTTGCATCAGTGGTCGGAGGAATCAAATCCTTTGGATGACAGCGTTTTCTTGCTCCTGATTTTCTCCTGGCTAGCTCACTGATGCAATTTTAATTTTATTTTTTTTTTTTTTTTCTTTTTCTTGATATTTCTGTATATTGTTCAATTTTGATGTCTTTAGCCGAATATGTAATCATTGTGACACCTGAATGAAGAATAAATGCACCATTTGCGGGTAAATGCACCGACGTTATGTACACAAACAGTTCTTCAGTATAATCCAGGAGGCATCAACCCTGGCTCTTTCTTCCTTCATTTTTAGAAGTAATTCCCCCCAAAAAAAACTTCGGTCTAATAAAGAATTTCCTATTTTGAGAATTTGGCCATTTTTCCAGTGCATTCTAAATATGGCTAATGACTTGTGGAACACTGTGTTTATATTTTGTACCTCTGCGAGACATGGTTTAATATCACATACTTAGTATATTAAGGGTCATTTTGGTGATCCACAGCCTCGTTCCCCCCGACTTAAACCCCTCAAAAAGGTGAGATGTTCATATCATCTAAACCGTCAGCATTAGTAATCCATGTTACCTAATCTTACGTCGAATTTGGCCGTGGTCCTGTAAGTAATAATTTCGCAATTTTGTATTTTCTGTCCATAAAACTGAGAAAAAATTATAGCACAGTGGCCTTGGGACGGAACCGTGGGAAACGAGCATTTGCTAATAACCAAAACCCGCAAAGTCAAGATCAGTCTAAAACTGTTGTGAACAGCTTTCTCTCAAGGATATCTAGTGAACAATGAATAAAACAGAAGGGGCTGGAATCACCAAATGACCTTTAAAGCTGTATTGGCAAGTTTTTAGTTGAGTCTAATTTTCATTTGGGTCTAGAAATGGTTTTATGCTCTACGCTGTGATACTTGGTTTGCCCTTGAAGAATCAACAGTTTGTCTTTGTAAGAGTGCTTTAGTAGGGTAGGGTAGGGTTGGGTAGGGTTAGGGTAGGAGTCGGATAGGGTGGGTTAGGGTAGGATAGGGTAGGGTAGGGTAGGATAGGGTAGGGTAGGGTAGTGTAGGTTAGGGTAGGGTAGGGTAGAGTAGAGTACTTTGTAACCCCCTCGGCACTATCTGCTTTTCAATATAAAAGTTATGATTGGCTACTTTACACTCATGTATCATTCACTAACAGTTGAAAATGCAGCATTACAAATATTTGGCCACAAGCACATATTCTAGCCCTACCTCCATTCTTACCAAATTGCTGTTTGTGAAAAACAACCACAAAATTACTCCATTATGTGCAATTTGCAAGTAGTGTTTATGGGATTTTAAACTAACCTTTTGACACCAACATGTTTTTGCTGCTTCTTTGAATCTTCTTTGGAAGGACTTTGTTTACGAGGCTTGGTTGGGAAGTGCTACCCCTCCACGCTGAAAAAGGCATGACTCTGCAGCATCTTTTTTTAATTATCTATTTTATTTTTTTTATTTTTTTTATATTGTAAATAACATAAAGGTAAACCTTCACTTTTCCAACCAAAACACAATTAAGTTTGATGGCAAATCAACATACTCTAAAAGAGTACTGTTGAGATAGGTCAAAGACAAGTAAAATGTGGGGATATAGCACAGGGAAGGACAGTAAGAAGGGCGGGTCTGTAAAGACAAGGTTCAGGAGTGTGGCATAGGGCAATGAGCTGCTAAATCAAACAGAAGACAGGAAACTATTAAGAGAAAGGATGGGGTTTTTAGGCTGGGTTATGCTTAGTTAGCAATGGGTTTTTTTGAAGGTTAGGGTTTAGAAAAGGAGAACTTGAGCTAGGCATACATAATAAGGGACCGGTCATTATATGCCGGGGGGAAATGAGTGATTTCAACTTTTTTTGGACAAAAATTTTCGCGTTGACCCCCCCCACTCGCTTCCGTTCAAAATTTCCCATTTCCCCCTTGATCATGCTCATTTCCCCATTTAAAAGTTTTTTTTCAGCATGTTCCCCCCCTCGCTAGTTGATGAAAAAATTTCATGTTCCCCCCTCTAGATTACCCAAGAATTTTCGGGTTCCCCCTCTCTAAAATCCTCCATTCCCACCTGGCGTAAATAATGACCCCTCCTAAGCGGATGAGAGGGAAGACACAAAGTTGAAAGAAAGTTAATGAAGTTAGCTACAATTAGGAGACAGCAGACTTTATAAAAGAAGTCTTGCATTAGAGCAGAGAGGGCAATATAGGTATGGATGCAGGGCTTGGTAGAGCATGGCAGGGCCTTGGAGAGAGCGGACAGGGCATGGGAGGGAGCAGGACAGGGCCTGGGAGAGCATGGGCAGGGCCTGATAGAGCACGGGCAGGGCCTGATAGAGCACGGGCAGGGCCTGGTAGAGAACGGGCAGGGCCTGGTAGAGAACGGGCAGGGCCTGGTAGAGAACGGGCAGGGCCTGGTAGAGCACGGGGCCAGAGGCCTGGTGAAGCAGGGCAGGGCGTGTGAAGCAGAGGGAGGGCCTGGTAAAGACAGGGGCAGAGCCTAGTAGAGCAGGGCCAGAGCCTGGTAAAGGCCAGAGCAGGGCCCCTGGTGGTAGAGCATGGCAGGGCCTGGTAGAGTAGGGGCAGGGCCTGGTAGAGTAGGGGCAGGGCCTGGTAGAGTACAGGCAGGGCCTGGTAGAGTATGGGCAGGGTGGTAGAGTAGGGGCAGGGCCTGGTAGAGTACGGGCAGGGCCTGGTAGAGTACGGGCAGGGCCTGGTAGAGAACGGGCAAGAGCCTGATAGAGCAGGAGCAGGGCCTAGAGAAGAGCGGAGGAACGAGAGGGCAGGGGTGGGGCAGGGCCTGTTAGAGCAGGAGCAGAGGGACCTGGTAGAGAAGGAGAGGGCCTGGAGAGATGGTGGCAAGAACCATGGAAGGAAAAAAGGGTCAGGGACCTAATTAAAGCAGGGCAAGGCGATGATAGAACAGGTACAAGGCATGTAGAGCAGGGGTCAAGGGCTTGGTAGCGCAGGGCTTGGTAGAGCATGGCAGGCCTGAGGAGGAGAAGGACAAGGCCTGGAGAGCATATTGGGCAGGGCCTGATAGAGCCAGGGCAGGGCGGTGGCACGACCAAGGCCTGTGAAGCAGGTGGTCAGGGCATGGTTGAAGCAGGGTCACGGGCCTGGTAATGCAGGGGCAGGGCCTAGTAGAGCAGGGCCAGGCCTGGTTAAAGGCAAGACAGGGCCTTGAAGAGAGAGGGGCAGAGTGATGGGGAGAGCAGGGGCAGGGCTGATAGAGCACAGGCAGGGGCTGGTAGAGTACGGGCAGGGCCTGGTAGAGGACGGGCAGGGCCTGGTAGAGTAGGGGCAGGGCCTGGTAGAGTAAGGGCAAGGGCCTGGTCGAGTAGGCAGGGCCTGGGAGAGTACGGGCAGGGCCTGGTAGAGTACGGGCAGGGCCTGGTAGAGTACGGGCAGGGCCTGGTAGAGTACGGGCAGGGGCTGGTAGAGCAGGTGAAGGCCTAGTTACAGCAGGAGCAGGGGCGGGGCAGGGCCTGTTAGAGCAGGAGAGGACCTGGTAGAGAAGGAGGAGGGCCTGGTAGAGATGAGTGCAAGAAAGAACCCTGGAAAAACAGGGTCAGGCCCTAATAAGCAGGGCCAGGGAGATGGATGATGACAGGTACAAGGCCTGGTAAGAGCAGGTTTCAGGGAATTAGTAGAGCAGGGCTTGGTAGAGCAGGGCTTGGTAGTGAGCAGGGCTTGGTAGAGCAGGCTTGGTAGAGCAGGGCCAGGAATTGGAAGTGCAGGGCAGGGCCTGGGAGGAGCATGGGCAGGGCCGGATAGAGCACGAGCATGGGCTGGTAGAGTACGGGCAGGGCCTGGTAGAGAACGGGCAAGAGCCTGATAGAGCAGGAGCAGGGGCAGGGCATAGTAGGGCAGGGCAGGGGTGGGGCAGGGGCCTGTTAGTAGAGCAGGAGAAGGACCTGGTAGAGCAAGGAGAGGGACTGGTTAGAGATGTGCCACGAACCCTGGAAAACAGGGTCAGGACTTAATAAAGCAGGGCCAGGAGATGATAGAACAGGACAAGGCCTGGTGAGAGCAGGGTCAGGGATTTGGTAGAGCAGGGCTGGTGGTTAGAGGCAGGGCTTGTAGAGCAGGGCTGGTAGTAGACATGCAGGGGCCTGAGAGAGCAGGACAGGGCCTGGGAGAGCATGGCAGGGCCTGATAGAGCACGGGCAGGGCCCCTGATAGAGCAAGGGCAGGGGCCTGATAGCGCACGGGCAGGGCCTGTGTAGAGCACGGGCAAGCCTGGTGAAGCAGGGTCAGGGCCTGGGTGAATGTGAACAGGGTCAGGGCCTGGAAAGCGGCAAGGGCCTAGTAGAGCAGGGCCAGAAGCCTGTAAGGCAGACAGAGAAGGGCTTTGGTAGTTAGAGCAGTTGCAGGGCCTGAGGAGAGCAGGGGGGCAGTGCTTGGGAGGAGCAGGGGCAGGGCCTGATAGAGCACCAGGCAGGGCTGGTAGAGTAGGGGCAGGGCCTGGTAGAGTACGGGCAGGGCCTGGTAGAGTACGGGCAGGGCCTGGTAGAGTACGGGCAGGGGCTGGTAGAGTACGGGCAGGGCCTGGTAGAGAACGGGGCAAGGCCTGGTAGAGCAGGGGTAAGGGCCTCCTGGTTAGAAGGAGAGGGACCTGGTCCCTGGTAGAGATAAAAGATAGTGTTGCATGCAAGCACGAGCATCAGGTATGGATGAGGGCTTTGTAGAGCATGGCAGGGCCTGAGAGGAGGGACAGGCCCTGGGAGAGCAGGACAGGGCCTGGGAGAGCATGGCAGGGCCTTGGAAGAGCACGGGCAGGGCCTGATAGAGCACGGGCAGGGCCTGGTAGAGCACGGGCAGGGCCTGGTAGAGCACGGGCAAGGCCTGGTTGAGAAGGGTAAGGGCGTGGTGTGAAGGCAGGGGGTCAGGGCCTGGAAAAGCAGGGCAGAGCTGAGTAGAGCAGGGCAGAGGCCTGGTAAAGGCAGACCGGGGCCTGGTTAGAGCATGGCAGGGCGAGAGAGCGGGCAGGCTGGGAGAGCAGGGGCAGGGCTTGATAGAGCACAAGCAGGGCCTGGCTTAGTATTAGAGTATGGGCCCAGGCTGGAGAGTATGGGCAGGGCCTGGTAGAGTAGGGGCAGGGCCTGGTAGAGTAGGGGCAGGGCCTGGTAGAGTACAGGCAGGGCCTGGTAGAGTACAGGCAGGGCCTGGTAGAGGAAGGGCAAGGGCCTGGTGAGCAGGAGCAGGGCCTCGAAGAGCAGAGCAGGAGCAGCCTAGAAGAGCAGGAGCCGGTGCGGAGGCAGGGCCGGGTAGTGCACGGAGCAGGACCTGGTAGAGGCAAGGTGAGGGCATGGTAGAGATGGAAAACAGGGTCAGGACTTAATAAAGCAGGGCCAGGAGATGATAGAACAGGTACAAGGCATGGTAGAGCAGGGTTAAGGGCTTGCTTGGGAGAGCAGGGCTTGGTAGAGCATGGCAGGGCCTGGGAGAGCAGGACAGGGCCTGGGGGAGAATGGGAGGGCCTGATAGAGCACGGGCAGGCATGTAGCTAGAGCAAGGGCAAGGCATGGTGATGAAGCAGGGTAGGCATGGTGTGAAGCAGGGTCAGGGCTGGTTTAAGCAGGGGCAGGGCCTAGTAGAGCAGGGCCAGAGCTGGTAAAGGCGAGCAGGGCTGGTAGAGCATGGGGGCTGAGAGAGCAGGGGCAGTGATTGGGAGAGCGGGGCAGGGCCTGGTAGAGTACGGGCAGGGGCTGGTAGAGTACGGGCAGGGGCTGGTAGAGTACGGGCAGGGCCTGGTAGAGAACGGGCAGGGCCTGGTAGAGTACGGGCAGGGCCTGGTAGAGTACGGGCAGGGCCTGGTAGAGTAGGAGTACCGGGCAAGGGCATGGTAGAGCAGGGGCAGGGCCTAGTAGAGCAGGAGCAGGGGTGGGGCAGGGCTGGTAGAGCAGGAGAAGAGGACATGGTAGAGGAAGAGAGGGCCTGGTAGAGATGGTACAAGAACTGGGAAAAACGGTCAGAACTAATAAAGCAGGGCCGGAGATGATAGAACAGGTACAAGGCCTGGTAGAGCAGGGTCAGGGCTTGGTAGAGCAGGGCTGGTTAGAGCAGGATGGGTAGAGCAGGGGCTGGTAGAGCAGGGGTTTGGTAGAGCAGGGCCAGGAATTGGAAGTGGCAGGGGCAGGGCCTGGGAGAGTACGGGCAGGGCCTGGTAGAGCACGGGCAGGGCCTGATAGAGCACAGAGCGGGCATGGCGAGTAGGGGCAGGGCACTGGTAGATCAGGAGCAGGGGAGGGCCTCGTAGGGCGGGGCAGGGGTGGGGCAGGGCCTGTTAGAGCAGGAGAAGGACTGGTAGAGCAAGGAGAGGGACTGGTAGGAGATGGGCAAGACACCCTGGAAAACCAAGGGTCAGGACCTGAAAGCGGGGCAGGAGATGATAGAACAGGTTACAAGGCCTGGTAGAGCAGGGTCAGGGATGGTAAAACAGGCTTGGTTTAGAGCAGGGTCAGGAATTGGAAGTGCAGGAGCAAGGTCTGGTAGCAGCAGGGCCAGGGCCTGGTAGAGCAGGGCCAGGCCTGGTTAGAGCAGGATCTCGGGCCCTGGTAGAGAAGGGACAGGGCCTGGTAGAGAAGGATCTGGGCCTGGTAGAGAAGGATCTGGGCCTGG
>JAMKCH010057168.1:0-31479 GCA_023653785.1 Ophioderma brevispina | reverse complement strand
TACAAAATGAACTCTTGCTCACTACTCATGGTTAGACATATGTCTGCTGTACGGACAACATCACATTTTGAGATTTCTTTGTTTAATTAGCAATTTACGGACACACAGGGCCCTGCTCTGTGGTTGCTCCGATTTAAATGTGCTTGCTAAGGCCCTGTGTTCACCCGCTGTTGAGAATTACATAATAAGTCATACTCTATTGTGTAATCACCTCGGTCCGTCGAAAGTGATATTGAAATTCAATGCCAACTTAAGTTAGAAGTGCCTTTATTGTTTACCCTTCTAGCAAAAGGTTTGTCAATATTGATTTATCACTGACATCATGTACAACATATTTTCAATGTAATTCCACTTCAACAATATTGAAATAAGAATTGAACGAACAAAGACATTCTACATTGTTTATGTTTCCAAAACCAATTGAAACTTTCAGTTTATTCCGAAGGTTTTTCGTATTATAAGCAAATATTTGTCCCCTTTTTATCCTAGTGACCTATGAGCCACTCAGTTGTCTCTCGATTCACGTACAGAAATGGCAAACAGATGCTATTAGTTTTCACTATAACAAGGACAAATTTTCCAGATATCTCTCGTAGATATTGATGACACATTCGGTCCCACATGTCACAGGTAACACCTTCGCTCCTTACCTGCCTTTGAGGTCCACGATCGACGAGAAAAGCAAGAGATGCAACAGTTTGTATCGGTGCTCCTAAGTTATCAAAGGTCTCCCCTTAGACGTGAGAGGAGTTGAGTCGGTACTTTTCTTAAAACAATCAAATATCTGTATCTATTTTCCCAAGTTACCCTATAACTACATGTTGTATATTCTGGAATATATTTTCTCGTAGGTTTCTTTAATAGCAGCAAGGGAGAGTCGTAATTAAATTATTGCATTACCACATACGGTTAAATGGATTACTTATTTTATACATATTAGACGTTTGACTAATTATTGTTTTTAATATTTTACCCGCACTCTTGTTGGTAGATAACGAGAGTGGGGTCCAAGGGACCCAACTATGTTATCACATCAGCCGTTTTCAATTTTTGTGCATGAAATGAATCGTCTTTAAATGTTATACATTAACACGCCTGAAAGGATATTTTACCGTCAGTAAGTTATCGATAAAAAGAGTCCCAAGTGGTAAAGACCTAGACTAGCAAAAAACTGGAGTTGGTGTAAAATGTCTGTAAGCAAATCGTAATCCTTTCCAGTCAAACTTCTTGTTTGATCTGAGACAAGTGGGTTAATACGAAATGCAACCTTGGAACGCAAATAGATTTTGTATTACATGTATCTATTTCCAGTGGCAATAGCTAACGGCAGCAAGCACCGTTCGCCAAAGATCCTTATTGGAGAAGGCATAAATGTATGTCAACTGCTAAAGTTGTCGATGTTGAGATATAAACTAGGACATCACGACATTTATTTGACGCCCATCTATCACATGGTTGTTCGCAGCTTCTTAGAGATCAGTCTGTGATGGTATTGTAGAGTGTTGGTTCGGAATGGGATAAAAATATTCAGACAGGTAATGAATCTTTACTGAAAGCACTTCCACAAATGTAATTAGTTTTTCTAGAATTCTAATGTCCACCGGAACTAAGGTAAATCCAATATTCTAAATTGCTATAAAAATATTGGGAATTATAAAGTTCCATGTTGAATATTTATTTACGTTTTCTTATTTTTTCTATAATACATGGAAACGTAAATCTTCCTCCCCAAACGGTATTGATTTACAGCATCACAAAATTGACAGATTAGACCTTACTTTGCACGTGACAAGAGCATCTACAGCTTACGAGCAGTGTCCACAAGTATGTAACTAACCCTACAAGGCAGCTATTCTTTGGTATTATGACGGTTTGGATGCTATGCCCTAGGTATGTACTTGTAATGTAGAATTCTTTTGCTGGTAGATCTATATCGAGTAAAGGTGTTCCGCGTTTTACGTTCACAAATTGCTTATGGCAACTACATACATTTTCCTTCTCTCTTGTTTACAAATATAGTATGACCATGATACACAAGCATGTTAGACCGATTCCTTACTCTAGTTCATTTGCTGTTCTTGCCAATTATTTTGGTAAATTTTCCACTGAAAAAAAAAATCTAAAAGATCTGCAATATGATATTGACAATGTTAATGATGGCTGTTTTTTTCTCTTTCAGAAAAAGAACTGCTTAGTATTATTAACAATGTTCAATTAAATCATGTGTTCTTGTACCTCTGCCGACATGGCTAATTAAAGAACAACATACAGTGATGCTGCCCACTTTCACCAAAATTGTCAATTGCTCTTTACTGTTTGGAAAATTTCCAGATGATCTCAAGAAGGCTTGATCACCCGATCCTGAAAAAGGCTTTCTCTCAATAAAGAGGAACTTAGTTGCAAGCATGCGATTTACCTCAAAGTTACCTGAGAAGTGTGCTGCATCACAAGTGTTTAGCCATGTCAATGCGTGTGCTTTATATGAACCAAGCCAATCAGCCTATCGTGCTTGTCATTCCACTGAAACGGCTCTCGATTGTGTCCATAATGATTTCCAGCGTGCTCTTGATGGTAAAAAAGTCGTGCTTCTTTTCATGCTGGACTTAAATGCAGCCTTTGACACCGTTGATCACGGCGTTCTACTTTGAAGATTAGCCCACGCCTTCGATGTCACTGACTGTGCAAATAAATGGTTTTATTCATACTTGGAGAATAAAACAATGTAAGTGTTTATATTCTAATAAATTGCTAATAATTTGCATATAAAATACAGGGCTCTGATATGGTACCGTTAGAATTTGGTTTCTACATTGATGTGTCTACACAATCATATATCGTCATCAACTTTGATATACCGATGTGCCAAGAAGCTTGCTATACAGGGAAAGAGCTTTCTCCATTGCGCCTAGACTGTGTAATACTCTTACAAAGATAACCAAGAACCGCTCTAGTTTCACCACCTTCAAATCCAAACTCAAAATACATTTTATACTCATTAATTGCTCTTGTCAAAGTGTGTGTGCAATAACGGCCATTTAGATTTAAATAGTTGTGGCCAGACAGCCTTTGTTCAATGTTGATGCCGATTTGATTTTATTGTTACTTTGTAAAACTTGACAATTGCCATCTAATTAGATCTGGAAAATCCAATACCGTTACCTTTTCAGCCCAAAATTTGATTTTCGCCTATATTTTCTGTGGAAAATTCATTCGGTGTAACTGTGAGGTCACACTAGGTATTCTTATTTTGATATCAATAGCGGATGACCATAGCTAACAGTAACCATCGATTTCACCATTAAGCCACGGAAATCATGCAAGAAACTATAGCTTCCACGATAAAACTTGAACTTTTAAACTTGAAGAATAGGGATAAAGTGTCGTATAGCACCATATCGGATTTCTAGATTTTCAAATAAGTATCTATGAATAAAATATACCGTAGCCTTTCATGTACATCGCTAGCATTTCTTCAAAGCGAAGTTTTCTTTTTAGTTTGCTAAAGTCCCTAGTCCCTGTACTCGATGTACTATAGCGCCATCTCTCGAAGCCTTTAAAAATAAATGTTCTATATTTTTCTGTGATAAATCTTCGGTAACTCTCCTGGGTTCTGATTGTACAATCAGGTTGAACAATCAGATTGCACAATCTCTCAAAATTCGCAACGGCTTTGAAATGCGAGATCAAATTCACTCAACCCTGCAATTTAAAGAAGTGAGGGTTCGCTTATCAATGCTTATGTTCAGTTTCACTTTAAGTACCTTTAATTGTATATTGCAATTATTTTTACAGATTTGCTGAGAAATATTACCCAAAGATGTAAACAAAATGTCAAACATATTATGTCGGCAATTTGTAGTATTATTTTGAAATTAAAACACACATTGATCCAATCTTTAGAATGGACTAGTCAATTAGGCATTCATAGTAATAGACAGAATGGAATCACACCAGATTTTTAACTTCAATTGAATTAAACCTCTTGCTGTGTTGTTGGACAGATCATGGAGGTAAGAGAGAAGGAGAAAGCTCTTCCCAAATCCCTTTGACCGATGATCATCGCCGCCCTCGTAAAAACAGGTCGTAAAACTATTGTATTGGAACAATACAACACGAGATCACATATTGATGCTGATAGCATGTGCACCAACATTGCATCGATGTATATAGTTAAGCAGATAGCGACATATATTGTAAGAATTGTGCATTTCTTTATAAAAGCATGAAACTTGGCATAAATGTTTATTAAATACTGAATATTGATTATTTTTAGACATGGAACCACGTCACCGTCAATCATCTTCAAGGTAAAACAAGATAATTTCGGATCATTTGTGGTCATTTATTAGAAAGCGAGATAGCATGTTCCTAAGATGATTACATTGATTCTAGTTTTAACTCGTACTTTTCGGCTTTTAAATACTTGAATGTTTTGTAGCGCCGTATTTCTTAAAGTATATTTGGAGACAAAATCTAAGTTGAATTGGGAAGAAAATGCCGTATCTAAAAAATGGCACCAAACTTCACAGTGTCCGATGTTGCCCGTTTTTCAATTTTGTTCCGAAGATGGCCACAGTTTTGGTGAAATAAATGAGACTTTTGGCGATATCCGATTTTCACTTCAGAGAAAATACATGTTTTAAGCAAATGATCCGTGTACAAAGTATTGGTAATCGACGTCCCATCGCCATATTTACCACAGCATTGTAATGATGTACATCGATGCAATGGTAATGCACATGCATTTCAGCTTAACATTGATTCGTAGGACGTTGTTATGGCAGAGTGTAGGCCTAATCAAAATCTATTTATAGTATTCATGTTTTTAGGAAATATACAGATGAATAATATAATTACAATGGCGCAATATAAATCCGGATTGTTCCATTTTGTGTTTTTAGTGAGTAAAATGTTGATAAGACTTGTAGCATTTTCAAACAAATTCACAGAAATGTATCCCCAGTGAGCTATTTCCCTGATCTCTTCAATCAAATGTTCTGGTTATGTTAATGTATGAAGCTTTTTTAAAGAGAGACACAGGGAAATTTCCAGCAAAATATGCCCCATTCATTTTTTGAAAACAATTTGACCCAATATATTAAATCAAACCTGGAGGACAATAAGCCGTAAAAGCCATCTTCATGTTAAAATATGCTTTTGTTTTTCTGTTGTGATGACGATATCCGATTATGCTTGTTTATGGGGCCAATCAGGACAGCAAGGGAGTTCAAAACTTGTGTATTAGTTTTCTTTCTTTGTTCAAATCAACCTACGAAATGTCCTCGGTTTTTATTCTACAACAAAGCGCAAATTAAATTTATACAAATTTGTATCCTAATAAAATCTCGTGTCCCTTTAAATGAAGAAGACCGTTTTTGATAAGTAGAATGATATATCACAAATAGATCCATGAGAATGTATATGTGCTAGAGTTATGCAACCTTATCCTGTAGTTTATGGCTCTTTAAGTTATTTTGACCTCAATTGACCTTGTGCGACCTCTAGCTGACATTGAACTTGACCTGTGCAGGTGGTTCCACATCCAATTGTTTTCCAAAATTTATTACTCTACCTCTATGCCAAATTTGATGGTTTTTATCACAAAATCGAACACAAGTTTTTACAAAAGTATCTTGATGCTTACCTAACATTACAATTCTAGTGGTAAATATGAGACAAAATTCGGGAAATCAAATTGAGAAAACGGGGCAACCTCGGGCACTTTCAAGGTTGGTGTCATTGTTCAGATACGGGCACTTTTTCCCCAATTCAAGTTAGATTTACGTCCCCAAATATCATACTTTAAGAAATACGGCGTTTCAAGAACATACCAAGTTTTCAAAAACTAAAATCAATGTAATTAATCTTAGGAACATGCTATCTCCGATTTATTTGGACTGAAATACTCGAATTTCGGCTGTAATCGACTCATCTCTTTGTTTTCGTCTGCACATGTTAAACAAAACCACTGCGCACGGGGATATACCTTTTGCGCCAAAGGTCATATCTGGTTCCCAACTGAGGTGTCCAGCTTCGTCCGCGATGATCATGGAACATGAAAGAGTACTCCGTGCCGAGAAGCGGCCTCCTTTGGTGGTCTACGCTGTTACAGATGAGTAACCAAGTGAATTGAATTGGGATAATCGGCGTTGGTTGCGTAATGACAATAGGGAGAGCTTCTCATTACTCTCCTACCTCCATGGACAGATGGGATAGTTGCCAAAATGCCACACAAGCGCGATTTATGCAAACAATATACGTGGTTGCCACACAAATCAATATTGGCTCCAAATAAATGCTACGTGCAATTTGGAGGTACTAAACTATGCTAACTTAGGGATCAATTAACTTTCCACCTTTCAGCTGAAAGCACGCGGATTCCCGACATTGAAGGTAATTGATGCCTACAGTACAGGTGGCGCAAGTAAGGCTTGTTTAAGGCTATGTTAACTTTGTACCATTTGGGGGAAATGGCGTGTGAAGCGTCGGTATAACGCATAAACTCCATTATAATTTTGATAATGCGGGAGGACTCAGGCAGTAACCAACATATTGATTTTATTGACTATCCCAATTGCACAACACCAGGGAGCGGTTCATACCTTCAACCATATGTAACGCAACTACCTAATGCTAATAAGGGGGATTGGACCAAAGAATTGTTATCTATTTTGAAGCTAGCCTATTTTTAAGACAACAGTGACATAAAAATAACAACACTTGCTGTGTATTCATTCCATTAGTATTTATAAAATTATAGAATTGTTATCATATCATAAATGCTGACTTTGGTATTTAATTCCATTAGAAATTTTTTTTTCTATCTATTGGAATTGTCATCATAAATACATATCGTCGTCCGCGTCACATAGTGATGTATTCGACATTCCTGCCTTTTTGGAGAAAGTTGGGGGGGGGACATATACGTTTGTTTTGTACTACTCTACAATTCCCAAGTTTCCAAACCTCAAAAGTATCCTTACTTCTTAATTATCTAATTATGACTATTTGCTCAAATCGAAAATTTTCCGCGTCAAACGACGTATTTGTCGAAAGTTTATTCTGGCCATATCATCGTATCTACATTTTTGAAATCGTTCGCCGTTTCACATAGTGAGTATTTAGTTTCAGTCACGGTAGAGTGGGTTATTTTGTCGTTTTCCATATGACGTATTGGGCAAACGCCTCATAGCGACGTATTTTCGAGACGTATTTGTTATTTACACTTTAACAATTGCTATTTCGTTTTTTTTCACATAGTGACGTGTTTTATTAGTCATTATTTTTTTCGCAAATTAACCTCGTCTATGAAATGTCAATTTTGCCGACGTGGACTTGATCGTAATTGTGACCTATATTAATTATGTGTGGTACCCAATTTTGGTGATCGATGGAAGAGGGGGGAGACCATGATCTATCCACTGGGTATAAATCATTATCATCGGGTACTTTATAATACAATTCTCTATATGTAGTAACCACCCCTTAGTAATCCGTGTACCACGTTGAAATTGCCTTTTATTTCGTATTTTTTTTCCACATAGTGACGTGTTTTATTAGTCAGTATTTTTTTCGCAAATTAACCCTCGTCTATGGGTAAAATGTCAATTTTGCCCGACTCATGTACTTGATGACGTAATGTGACGCCTATATTGAGTATGTTGGTACCGTAGGTTTGGTATCGATGGACAGAGGAGGACCATGACTCCCACGGGGATAAAGTCATTATCTCGGTTACTTTGATAATAAAATTCCCTATAGGTAGTAACCACCCCTTAGTAATCCGGTTACAAAAGGCTGATGTTTCAAAGCCCTGTTTTCTCAAATCGTATTTTGCAAATACGTCAATATGATATTTAGATAGTTGTCCCAGTTTAAAAGTGGTGACGGTCTAAATATTTTCATATTTAATATTATACCAAGGTGGGAAAGCATAAAAATTGTAACGCTTTTTAATAAAGCTCTTCACAATTGTAGGGGGAACAAACCTAGTGTTGAACGTTCCCAATACTGTCCCCGTTCCCACTACTTATGTATTTTACTTATGAAAGAATGATTAGTGTACGAGATGGGTATTGCTTATAACCAGCAGACTACGCTTAACTCATACCTGCTACAGAGACAAGCTTAATGTCCCATGTAAACGTCGGTGGGTTAACGATACGAAGGGCGTGGGTCCTTTCTTCAGTAAGAGCGATAGGTAAGGATAAATTACGTTGACTAACACCTATGGTGGATTCTTACTTTCCCTTCCGTCTGACCAACTGTACATTTCTGATATGGTACATACCATCGAGGGAATTTCTATTAAAAACAAAGCGTTTGTAGGAAAATTGTGTTGCTTTAATGCAATGGTAAAGACAATATTTTAAACTGTGGAAATATTTTCGCGTACGGAAAGTTAATATATTTTTAGTAAGCTATCATTCTTATCAATCAATTTTTTTTGGGTTTTATTAGCTTCCTGCACAGCGTGTGCAATAGCAAGACAGTATCAATCTGTCCGTAGGCTTGCTCGGAAAAATTCCCCGATGCGCCGCCGGTTTTAGTCGTTTTGGGCAGCGCGGTTTAGTCGTTCCATGGGCAGTATAAGCAACCGATATACCTGAAGACTAAACGAACATGATTACAGGAAAGGGAGGTAAATACAAAAAATAAGTGGGCAGATGGCAAAGAGTGAGCTAGATAGATAACACCTCTTACCAACCAATGATGTCAAAGCAAGAGTTCCAGTGGTCATTCAGAGCACTGGTCATTAACCGAGCATTAGACGCACACCAACTCATAATATTCTAAACTTTGTTTGTCATCCAAACAAACATCATTCTTAAGGTTTATGACTATCCAAGTTCACCCGAAAATTTGTATTTGTTTTTTTTCCTCACAACGAACCTATTGGGTTTGGACGTTAAAGATGTGGGTGCATGCTTCAGTCAAAACATCTGGCAAACATCCAAATAACGATTGACAAATCTCGAAAGATAATGTAATTCTGACCCGTCACCAAACACTGAAGGGCGGGGGGAACTGTATTTCATGGAAGAACTTCGAGACCTGAATATCTATGGAGGTATTTTGCCGACCCTTTTCTACCTGTTCACATTTGAAAAGTTTAATGTCATTGATACGCTATAGAATAGTCAAGTAGTCCTCAATGGCATAATCAATGCACTCCGCTTGCTGCTCGTGTTTCTCTGCTACTTTGGCCTGTGGTCTGGACCACTTGCAAAAATGGATTTATGTGGCAGACATATAATTTAGTAATTTCATTGCAGAATTAATATTTGATCACATCGTAATTCAAGATAGTCACATAAATTTGTCCAGAAATTGAACTGCAAGATGGTAATTTTAACAAATTAATGTTCAGGTTACCTATAATAGGGCTTACCAAGGGGTAAAAATACATGCACTTCCTGGGTTTGAAGGCCTCTGCGTAAATCTCATAGCAGTCAAGGGCAATTGTGTAAAAGGGAAGCTCATTCGGAGCACACTTCAATTTGACTGGATTTCCGTTTGTCATAGATATGGCGTGCTTAGAAGGTTAAAAAAAGTACTTCAGTTGTATGTATCAAACGCAACCGAGGCAAAAAATATATCTATCTGTACAAAACTTTATCGTTGGGGCTTTTTAGGTTTAGGAACAGATTGTTAGGGCGCTTTAGCCCTGACCTGATGCGGGTTACACTTCTATTTGCCGTTCCGATTCCAAACATTGATGGGAAGCGGAGCGAATCTAGGATTTGGCAATACGTGTATGCTACAGCCTTGATTGTACTGGAACGGTTACGTGAGATGGATACAATAATGTATATTGTACTATGTTAAGTTGAAATGCGCTACCGTTAAAAGTACAGGGGGCAATTTTCTCCAGAAGGTCGATAAATAACGCAGAATCGATTATGAATTGTATGCTATAGGTAAAGATGTCAGAAAGTATATCCTGTTTACGGCAGTTAAGTTTCACAAATCTCTCTATCATGGTCTAACTCTTAAGGGTATCGGATGATATTTTACTTGTTTATGCACCGTTGCCTGTTAATTTCTTAAAAATATAATAAAGGTAAAAAATAAAAATATTTTTAAAATGTGCTAGTGCCGCTTTAAGTTTTCAGTTGAAAAATATCCTCTGATACACTTTTTTTCTAAATCAATAGTTTTATTTTATATTATCTTGGGATGCTTTCTATAAAGCCTTTGGTGGCCAAACTATTTAACGGGTGGCCAACGTATGACGAGCCTTGCTCCTTTTGGTCAACCACCATTGTATCTCGCATTTAATTTTACATTGTACACCCGTGATAACTGAAACTTGTAATACTGTTGGAGGGTATGTTATCATTAAAATGGTCCCTTACCAGAGCAATATAATTGTGGATTTGTGTCTATTGGGCTGGATTTGTGTCTATTCTCAAGTGAGGAGTTTTGAGGCGAACCCTACCTCCCATAGCTCCTTTTTCCTCCTTTTCTAGTTCTTCTTTCTTCTCAGGCGCCCCGTTGCCTATGTTTGTGGATAACATCAGTTATGTAGGGTCAAAGGCACCTGTGCCCTGGAATGTTCAGATTCCCTGATACACAGCACTTCTTGATAAAAAACAATTCATAGTGTCCTGCGTGGACATACTCACCAAATGGTCGGTGGTTGGTGGACAGGGTGTATCGCCATACTTCGGTTTGGTTGGGCACTGGACCAAATGGCTGTACACTTTCTTTATATCCTTATAGGTTAGGCTCGTGATTAGGCCATAAACCTATTGCTGCTGATCATACCAGCATTAAGGGCGGCAGAAACCACGAGGTTCAACGGCCAGTGTGTTCCAGTGACTTTAAGTATCGCTGCAGTGAGCCTCACCTGATTGCGGAAAAGGCTTGGGGAGACCAACCCTTAGGATACATCCGGGTTGTAGTCCCGTAGGCGATTGACTGCTCTACTCAGCACCAGTTCGGCAACTCCGGCGACGCTGCTGGCACCAAACTGTATCGTTTCTCGGGCGTCCTTTGGATATGTCTTCAGCGTGGAGAGGGTGATTCATGTGTGGTGGGAAACATACGAACTCCTAGCAATTGCCCTGGCTTTGGCGCCCGTGGAGAGGTACACTCCAGTTTTCGCTTCATAGCGTAGCACCAACACTGGATGTAGCAGTTACCTTTTAAGCCTTTTCTTGATTGGCTTAGAGACATAGCGCCAGGGGCGACTTCCGACTGCGGAGAGATCATCCATTCACTGGACAGCTACCGCCGCCTTAAGCTGGGCAGCCCTCAGCAATTGGGTGCTGTCCCCGCACATTTAGTCTTCCTCATAGGGGTGCATGGGGATAGTGGAGACATTCATGAAAAGCTGACTGCAGCTACTGCACCTGGCATCAAGATAAGAAAACCCAAGAAGCAACTCCCCTCAAGACTGGGATGTTTGAATGTGCGTACCATGACAACTGGATGCTAAGAACATGACCTGTCATCACAATCGACAATTACACACTTGAGGTTGTTCCAGGAATTCACCTACCTAGGGCTCCCACCATCAGTGACAGTCGGTCTCTCGATGCGAAATCGGCAAAACGCAATTGAGTAAAGCGTCAGCTACTCTTGCCGGCTTACAACGCGTGTGTGTGGAAAAATCCGAAGCTGTCCATTAGACAACGGCAGCAGTTTACAACGCCTGAATCATCAGCACATTCTGTATGGCAGTGAGTCATGGACTACATACTCTAGCCATGAGAAGAAACTCAACAGTTCCATCTGCGCTGCGGAGACCCATTCTGGGTGTCACTTGGAAGGACATGGTGCCTACATTTCAGAGCTCCTGACTCGAATTGGCTCCCCACCATCTATACATTTCTTTGACAAAGCAGACTCCGATGGCTGGAGTGGATGGAGGATGGCCGTCTACTGAAAGATATGTATGCTGAGCTTACACCTGGCAAGCGGAAAGTTGGTCGACCCAATGCTCCGCTACAATGATATTTGTACGTCGTGATATGTGTAGCCTGAACATCGACATTGGGTGCTGGGAGAAACTTGCGGACAATCGTCACCTTTGGGGAGAACAGTGAAGCAACACCTTGAGCCTGGAGAACAACAGATCATCAGCCAGTTTGAGAAGCAGCGAGCCAAAAGAAAGCTGCACAATCCTTGGATGTCAATCTTTGACATCCTATATATTAGTCACCTGTGGGCAGAGACTGCCGCTATAGGATTGGCCTCTTCAGCCACAGACGTCGCTGTTTACCACTGGACTCAATGTGGGCGCTTTTATCCATAGTCTCTTGCGACTGACGGAGGCCATGATGATAATAATTAAAAGCACATACCTCGCCTCCAGGTGTGTCCTTTTGTTGTATTTTTTATTTTTTTTTTCTAAATCACGGACATAAACATGGGTTTATTTTGTACCTTGGCCCTAAGAGCGAATAATAATATATTAATAAAATAATAATATAATAATTTTCCTAGATTGAAACCATAGGGTGAAAAATTTATATATTAGGCTATAATGAGCTTTGTTATTATCTAATTAATTAATTATTCATGTTCCATTGTTAGCCAATGAGATCATCCTTCATTTGCATAAATTAAATTCGTATCCTTTTACGAATAAAGCGCAAACAAAGGATAAAGAACGTTAAAGCGAAAAAACAATTTCGCCCTAACGTCGCAACTCATATACATAACAAAAGAAACACACTTTCGCAACTAGCGTAGGATATAATGATATAAGATAAATAATATTATAATAATCATAACAATAAATAATAATAAAGTAATAATTACTACAAAACGATACTTAGGGGGGAAATATTAAAATGCTTAGGTTTTATATGAGCTCTTTTATTAATTTGATTTAATTAATATTCATATCCTTTGTTATTTTTGTGGATTAACTTAATTTGCATAAGTGAATATTCATTCCTTTTTTACCCAAAACGGAATAAACCGCAATACAATGAAAATAATAATATGATAATGATAAATGCATTTATATGGCGCCCTACATGGACCACAGCGTATAACAAATACTTGAAATACCAAAATAATATGCAACGTTAAATACAGCATGATCTATCTCCAAAGGTTCACACAATTTTAAACATCGGGGAAGCCACTAGTGGGGGTCCCTCTATGAATGTTACCGGGAAGCTTGTTCCAGAGTCTGGGATCAATGTCGTTGAATGTTTTTTTGTCACCAAATCTACTCCTTACGAGGTATATAACGAGTTGCGCAACATCAGAAGAGGGTCGTAGCCTTCACCTATCGCAATTAGAATCTCTGTGCAATAACATTTTACAAAATAAAAGACCATTAGTGAGGTCTGACGGAACCGTCCGTGAGAGGGAGTATACACATAAATAAGGATTTTTGTGTCCTGATACGTTCCTTAAATCGCAACCCGGTGGAAAGTGATCAAAAGTTTGTGACGTAACTACTCCTGGCCACGCGTGGTTTAATGGTGGCCGTATAGTAATGCAGTTGATTATTAGTCAAGGGGGGTTGACCAAAGATCGTGCAACATGGTTGCAAGCGTCCAAATGTTATAAATCACGAATACCCCTTATGAAATGTCATTTTACATCCTTTCATCATAATATTGAGTTGGGGCGCGTACGGTGCATGGGTGGATCAAACAATAAATCACAAGGTTCGTTTCTTACACAGCAGCAGTACAGAGATGTCACCAGAAAATCCCTAACTGCATGGAAGGCAGATTTTTCAAAATACATGGCGTGGTAAATACAATAAATTTTTCTCTTTTTTATTTCATCTGCGCATGTTTTTGGACATCAAGGGATTTATGTCAGAAAAAATTTAAATGTTTTCAAAGTGGCACGCTTCCAACTCCTGGAATATTTGTGATCAAACTCACAGAAAGCTGAGTATTATCATCATAAGGGTTGAAAATTAACATTATGATCCCTAATAATGTCACCGACTGGATGAGTAATCATTATGAGACCCCGCTGTCTTACAACATATCCCGATTAACGGAGTAGTTGACAATATGCTGCTTGACCATTTTCATTGTTACCATCACTCGGATACTACGATCGTGACATATAATCAAAACCAGGCAAGATTAGTGTCTGTGATACCAACACTGGTTTCAAGCCTGTATTAAAGGTCATGGATCCAAAGCACCACGCAAGTCAAGCACCAAATAACGATCAACACAGGGGCCTTTTTAGGCACCAAGGTTTGAAGATTAATTTCTAACCTGGAGAATTACATCTCATGAAATGTGAGCTTGAAATGACAGATGAAATAAAGTCGATACCCCAACATACGTATACATGACTTGATGCGGCCTTCTCAGTCATTTTGACAATTAATTTTGATATTACACTGGCCTTTTAGCTCTTCTGTATACATCATATCCACAGATATCTTCTTAAGTACAGGGATAATGATTTGTAAATATAGGTAATGCAAATTGTCGATTCAATGAGCCAGGAAGGAAGTGTGTTCATAGTGCAAGCCTGGTTGGAAATTTGGTCAATTATTTCAAGAAACTTCAGAGTCATGGAGTATTTTAAACCGTATACATTTGTGCCATCATATCATCCTTGGGGAGATTCAGCTTGGCAGTCCTAGTCCCGGGTGCCCGCCAGTTTTAACTTAGAAAATATTAACTATATTTAGTTTTTTTGTGGATTTGGGCTTCCTTAGACCACCCATGTAATAAAAATTTCCCCCCCAACTCTGACAGTCCCAACTCACATTGAGCAATTTAAGATATTCGTAAAAAACAAATGTCCTCAACATGCCATATTTTTAGCTAAAGTTTTACCAAGAATGTGTGTTTTTCTTAGTAAGCAGAGGAAACAATATTTTATGGTATGAAGGGATGATAAATTACACAAGCTAATTTTAAAGATTCAAATGCGGTTACAATGTAGTCAAGATTGTGACCCAAAACAAAATGCCGCCAAAAAGTACCACATTTTTTTTAATATCATCACAAGATTGTTTGTCGTAGTATAGAGCAGCCTGGAATGTAATCATGTTCTGGATGCCACTTACAGGAATAAGCCATGTCCCATTAGTTATATTTTTATTCACAGAATATATTTTAAGATGGCCCCACTACTGGCTGTCAAGGCTCCAAAGCTTACGTCGTTTAATTTAACCGATTTCTTTTTCATACTGCTGAACAAATAATTCAAGTTTGGCAAATTTGCCATACGTATATATTATTTTTTTAAATGGCTGTTAAATATTAAGATATCTAGACAAAAGTAATAAGTTACCGCCAACATAGCAAACTTTGTGAAATATTACTGGGTAATTTTATTTTTTACTCAGTATATTGCATTCGCATGGTTCTGGTCATGTTTAATGTGAACGTATCATGCATGCTTCACATCTCATGGGTTTTTGTTGCATTTTTTTGTGTGGGTCCTTAAATTAAAATCATTCCCTGACCAAGGTTTCATTTTGATGTGTGATTGTTTTTTTGATATGGTGTTCTTATCATCTGAAGTGTTTTCTTGACCAAGGTTTCTTTTTTGTAATGAGTCCCTTTCATTAGATCTTTTCCTGACCAGGTTTTTTGGTATGAGTCCTTAAAATGAGGATCCGCTCGTCACCAAGTACAATTGACACTGTTTTCATATTAATTGTAATGAACAACCGATCTGTTTGTTCCGCTGTAAAATGACTTGAAACCATCATTGTACCCATCTCAATTGTCAGAAACCTATTACCAAACAATGTTAGTGGATTTCTAGATATCACATAACTGTTCGGGGGTGCATATGTGTTATAATAACGTAATTTAACCTGTTTGTTGGCCATATCAAACAAAGCCAATTCCGCGTCAAAATTGCCGGTAATGTCCATAAAAAAATTTATACCATTTCTTCTCACTTATGGGTCAATTAGTCATTAACTTGGTCGTTAATATTGAGAATATGATATGTTAGGCTTAATCTCTTAAATCCCTAAATGCCATTTTTGCCCCTTTTCAAAAATCACAGAGCGGACCCCTGCCTTGTGTTTACAGGGAAAGTGCCCCTAGATCTAACAACACAATCCGCTAACTCCCTTTTTGCGGTGTCGTCAGGTTGCCTAGTCATTTTACTCTACGGACTTAAGGGATATAGAAACAAGAAGTACAATCCATGTCACCAAAAGACCCCTCCTATTTGATTAGTAGCAGGGAGATGGGCCCAAGAAGACATTCCAGATTAGAGCGGACAGTTGAGGAATATATATTCCCTGATGGCTGAAAATGTTAATCTTGGGGTGGTCTCAACTGAAGCAGGGCATGAAATCGTAGACACAGCCAGAGGAAGGGGTCTATATACTCGGAGTTTAAGGCACAGTTGGTAAAAGTAGTTCAGGCACCCCTTGATAGAACATGCGGTGGAAGAGAGTAGTTGCTCAAACTTCTATTCGGTGTTTCAGTGGGTAACTACATTGAGCTTGATACTCACTCTTCCGCTTCCTCTGGCAATCCAATTATATGCCTTGCTCTATTCGGGATATCTTTGAGATGGTTGAAAACATCGAAGGTTGGACATAGTTACTAGACATTTGGAGCTTTTAATTCTTCTAAAAATTCAGGTTGGGGAATTAAAATATGTTAAAAAAGTATGTGTGGGTGTATGTGTACGCCGATATATCTACGGCTTGTGCTGTTCGCGATGTGAGCCAAATGTCCAAGTCGTCATATGAAGTTGGGATTGTCGATGGATCTTGCTGGAGTTCAGTAATCACATCAAATGTAGTTAAAAGGGGCGACGACCCCATTTTAGCGATGGTAACCTCTAACACGCGACTAATTGATCATTCGCACAAATAACAATGGCCGGCATTAATCGTTGCTCGGAGTTTTGGGCAACAGTAGTGAAATTGGAAGGATATCTCCATATTCTGTGCTTTGGTCATGTGGTCACGCCACATGGATGGTGAACTCGCATAAGAGGCCTGATGTAGGTGTCATCCAGTTTATCCTGTAGCTCTTTCTCATGGTCCAGGTCTCAGCAGATCCATATAACAGGAAACTTTCTCACACAGGCGCTTAAAGAACTTCAGCTTGGTTGAATTGGGGATAGCAGATTACCATAAGTGGTTGTAGTTATTGCAGGCATTCCAAGCTGGTCCCTTTGGGTGGCAGGAAGTCTTTTTCTTGCTTGTCGGCAAACAATAGGTCACCGGTGGTTACTTGAAAGTCCCTGATCTCTTTGAGTTGAGGTACCGATTGTATGAAGGTTGATGATTATTTCCTCATGACGGTCTATTCCGCTAGCATTTTAATAATATCTAGTCATTGATCATCAGGAACTATGTGCTCCTGACCTTCCAGTCTAGTGATCCATACATTTATTTCTAGTCTCTGTCAGTGTGGTTGCCTTTGTTTGTCCATTAACACACGCGAGGTGGAATACTGCGGTGGCTTGTCGCATCTAGATCAAGACTTAACTGGGTGTCGCGGTGGGGTGGTAGGTTGTGTGGGTACATACACATACAGATCCCGCAATTGACGATTCAGGTGTATCCTCCATATAGTCTTAGTTTGGGAGGCCAAAGGGTTTGCGTCCTCTTGATCTCAATTGTGAATTTCTACTTGAATTATTCTCCTAAGTTATTCTGAATTGTGTTATAATTGATGTATATCATAGTTGTTTTTAACTGAATTTTTAGCTATTTTTCTTTTGTATCGGTCATTTTAATAATGGTATATAATGCTCTATTGTCTTTGCGCTATAGAGCCTCTGCATTAGGCCGCTATATCAAGATGTTATTATATATTATCTGCCATATGCCTGCAAAATCTAATGACGTATCTCCGCAAGATTGAGCACATTTAACATTGTCCCCTTGTTAAATACATGGTTTGCATTGCCCCTTGTGTGTTACATTTATGGAGTATGACGCCATCTTAATAAAAACAATTGGAATGGTTAAAATTAACAAGAAATATAATAATTGAGACCTCCAGGTCTACTAGAGACTACTTTTTGTATAGATCTTGGCAAACAAACAAATTGTAAGACCAATCGATCATTTTTTTAAAAAAGAGTTGATCATTTTTCATTAAAAAATGGTACTTTGCGGAACCTTTTGTTTTCCCGATACATATCTCAAAACGCTTAATGCTGATACTAGACTGTCACAGTTTGATCTAACTGATGGTCTAAAAGCATTAGAATCTGTTGATAAAAAACTATAGTAAACAGTTCTAAGTTAGAGCAAAAATCAGGAATGGCGTCGACTATCATAGTGTACCTAATCTTTCAACCTTACACACAAAAAAGTCAGGAAGGAAATATGGCAGATCAGCGGCATCATAGTTTATTAGCTTGCTGGGTAAATCAGTGGAGATTAATTCAAAAGATCTTTTTACGTTGTGAAGGTGTTTCAAAAACCACGGGGGTGGTTGATTCACATCAACGCAAGGTGGCAGGGGGAGTACATTTATTATGAAAAATGAATCATTCTCGAAAAGACAGGTTCATTATAAAACTGATATTTATAAAAATGTTGACGGGTTGGCTGCAATAAAGAAATGTTTGGATGGATATGGAACGCATATTCAAGTATGGACCTTCGGATTAAAAAGTTTGGATTGGGAAACGGTGTGAAAGTAATCATGTCCGGCAGGTAAATGTAGGGCTCCCTAGACGACAACGGAAATAAAGCGTGAAAACTAATGTTGCGTGAAGAGTCAACCTGAATCACTTGCCCTATTGTTCACCAGTGTTCCGGGACTGTGAGCCGGGAGGATTATATCTCCTGGCCACACCTGAATCAAATTACTAAATGTTATAGGTTTGATCTAGGTGAAGAAAATGTCGGCAATTGCTAGATATTTGACTAATATTAGTAGACAGGAAGTTGAATAAACGAAGAACCATAAATGGTTGATGTTGGTATAACAATTACTTTAACAAGGTAGCTGACGCATGCATTAGAGATGCCACGAGCGAGATGAATTCAAATGAGGAATTTGGCGGTTTTTTTTTTTTTTCACAGTGTGGCGACGTTAGTTCGTAGTGGTTACATTCTCTGTTTTAGCGCGTATAGAGTAAATTATGTTAAGTGGCAAATTGCGCACCAAATTTGAAAACTGAAAGAAATAATAAAGAAATTAATAGAGTTATTTACTTATATAACAGTGATTGAAAGGAACATGGTTAATATCGCTAATAGTCTTTTCCACGAACCCCAGATTTTAACGGAGTGGCAAAATTTTGGAATCTCAGAAGACTACTAGTTATGTAATTTATCTGTGAAATCTTAAGACGAAATGATGTTTCGTTTGAAGTTATGGGACAAAATTGTGCCCAGTTTTCGACCAATATCAGTTTTACACAGAAGTCTCCACACACGAACGGATTGAAAAAATTGGGAGAGAAACCTTACAGGATGGGGTTTTGGGTGGAGGCCAATTCTATCAAAATGAAAACTCTACCTACTTAAATCGGGCCATTCTCATTCAAAGTATGTAAATATCTAAAAGAAAATCTATGGCCAATGGGGCTTCAAGCAATGGAAAGCACTCGAGAAATGCGACAACGGGGCGCGACGAGAAGCCGCTGTTGCTCTAGGGTGGGAAAACAGGCAAGCATCTAAATTCTAAGCACTCAGCATTGTTTGATAACCTTTGCATCACCCAATTTGTGCCTGGTGGACATCTAAGGTGAGAAAAATAAACACCAACCTTCAAGTAAGTTCGCTGTAATGTTGCATCCTGTCCATTAATTTGCAGCAAATTAAGGGAGCCGTTGTTTGGTTCAAAAGTGATGTCTTTCATGTGAGTTTGTGGAAAATACTGTTAAAATTCTAGGGTTATAACTGCATTTCATAATCTTTGCGACCTCTTGGCCATTTCAAATCGAAACTGTTTGTGACAGGTGGGTGTTGTAGGACCGCTTTCCGATCGAATTCTCTCAATTACAATAAATGAAAGAGTAGTTTCAAATCCCTGTCAACAGCATATATTTTTCTATCGTAAAGGGTATTGTTTTACTGACACTTTGGAAAAACGGCTCATCAACAATTACTCACAAACAGTAGAAAACTTGCCGATTTATGAGTCCTTTGCGGGGAAAAATACTAAAGTTGCACGTTCAAAAAACGGAAACAATATAAATGTTATTATATATATTTTATTCACCAAGACAGCTTAAGGTCAGAGAAAATAACAGACAATAGCCATGGGAAATGTATATAGCATATACATTAAATTTTGATGTTTCCTTTGAAAGGGTTGGGGGGATTAGTTTGATGCAAATAAGTTCACGGGAAAAGGTCCTAATGGCAATTTCACTCAGCCTTTATATTATACGTCTCCTTCTTCGTCTCTTTGTAAAACGCGGTGAAGAACCCAATTTTGCATTGTTTGTTCAGAAATTTAGGACTCGTAATACCCCTATTTTTTCTATTATTTCTTTTCAAATTACGAAATACGAATTGGAAATTATCGAGAAGTATTGAGAAATCTAACTCCAAATTGTTTTTAAAATCGAACATTAATTTGGCAAATGTTCTTGGAATCCATCTAGTGGAGCTGTGGTCAAGTGTTTATCTATCGGTGATTGTTTTAAATCAGAAAATCGTAATTAAAAATCATAAAAAAAAAATCGAGTGGTTAGTCTTGTAAAAAAGTATATCATTCGAACATATCCTACAAGTGCCAAGACTGCGAAGCAACCTAATAAACACAGATACGGACATTGTAGTCATTACTCTCCGTTACCTACACTTACTGCAACACAATGCTTTGTGGTCCGACCACCTGTAGAGTGGGAGGGGAGAGAGTGGAGGAATGAATTACCTCTGATAACAGAAAACTATATCTTTTTGCGGGGATCGTCAGGTTGGTTGTAGTCCCATTTTCCGAAAAAAGTACGCTAGCAGATATACGAGGAGACCAATTTCTGATATGAGCAGTAAGTCGATATGGTCAAGGGTGATTGACGGGATGTCTAGTCCTACTTAAAGTTGCGACGTAATATCTGATGACGCGTGCATTATCTGATTACCCTCATGCATTAGCTGAGGTCCGGTGCATTTCCGATGGGCCCATGCATCATATCTGACAGGCCTTGCATTCGAAGAATTGAAGCACGCTGAAAACAATACCAAATCATGGCATGGGAGTGGAATAATACCCGTAACAGACACCCGATTGTCGCTGCGTCGTTGCGGCAATTGGACTAAGTATTTCTCCCGAAGGACACCAAAACCGTCACGGAGCTTGAACTTCTGACTTTTTAAAGTAGTCCTTTCATAGTTTGCGCTTTTCCACCGCACCACACGTGCCCCACCAAAAACCGCCCCCCTCTCCCCCAAAAATCAGATTAAGATAAAGAAGATAAAGGTAAAGCAACCCCAAAACAGACATTGAGGAAAGCGGATAAGGATTATGTCAACACAGCTAAATGTATTACAGCACATCTGAAGGATATTTTAAGTTGAGAAAGTATCCTCAAAAGAAACTAAAAACGTAATTGAAATCAGACGAAAACTATTAATCTACTGGAGATTTAAACACGAAACTGTTGGACACGTTTTAAAGAATTTTTGTTGATGGAGGGGTTTTAAAGGTTATTTTTCTTTATTTTTAAACTGCTCCCGGTATTACAACGTAGAATTTCACATAGCAACTTGCTTTACGAGACTCCCTGTGCTTTTATGTTCCAAACGTGGAGTTTCTTACTAAACCACCTAATACTGCGCACATGTAATGAAATACAATGATTTACCCAAAATGAAATGAAAGTGACCGCTCAAGTGATCACTTTCATATGTCTCGCGGCTAACAAAAGGAACTTTGGTCTAGTGAGCAGCTGATGACAAAAACAGTATTATCGACTTTGACACAATTTGTTATTTTTATTTTTTTAAATGCTTGAAAAGCCAGAATGTTCCCAGGTTGCGAACATTCCTTGATAGTAAACATGTAATTATGAGCAATTTGTGATTATCAAGCACACGCTGATCTCTCGCAATAACTGGAATGTACATGATTTCAGTAAAGCAGCTAGAAATCAATTACAAACCCTGATACAACATTATATTCCAAGCAAAAATGTGTTGTAAGAGTAACCAAATCCTTGCACAAGCACAATTCTAACTTTTCTTGTAAATGTTAATGCAAAAATACGTCGTAACTGACAAAATTGTGTTGTAATTTCTGAAATGGTTTAATCGTTATTTCCTCACGATATAAATGCTATTCCAATACAGGTTAATTTTAAGATAAGGAAAATACAACGGCGTACTGTGACGTTTTAAAAGTAAATCTTTCAAAAGATCGATTTTTGAAATTACGAACTTTGGACCCTGACATAAAAGGACCCGCCTGGATTTTATACTGAAAAAGCCTTAAGAGTATTTCTAATTCAAAAATCCGAAATGAAAGGAAACCATATTTTTGAAGAAATTGATCCTTCCATTGCTTGATTTAAATCCATTTAAATATATCAAAAATAACTGGTGTTTTTTAACATATCGTATTGCTATTTACGGCCAGTTTCTCTGGCTTTATCACGGCGCCTTTCGGTGGAGAGCCACACTCTCATCGGTTAATTCTACCCTAGGCACAGGATCTCGCTCCGTGCATCCAATTCAACTCAACGCAGCGAAGGATATGGTCTGTGGTAGTTTAAACATATAGACTAATACAAACGCGAGCTACAGCCCGCGTACTGGACAGATTGTAGCTGGAGTGAGACACAAGATTGCCGATGTCTTTTTGAAACACTATTAAATTCAAGACCTCTCAGGATTGTAAAAAAAAAACAGAGGGTTGTGTTTTTTCTATAATGAAGGGAATGAAGATAAACATTTCTTGGTGATTAAAGAGCAATTTGGCAGCAGAAAAATACCAGGACCTATTGCCCAACTTTGACTCGACAGAACTGTTCATGTTGATTGTCTGCGGAAGTTTGAAATTGTATATCTCCGGAGTGCTCGCAATTTATGGGAAACCGTGAAACTATGAATAAGCAAATGTGATAACAAGAAAATAACAAGATGCTCTTCAATGTTGCCAACAACAGAACTCACGATTCGATACGTGAGGAGGGTTAATAATACTTCTACATACTACTAATACTATACTACTACTACTACGACTACTACTAATACACGACTTCGACTAGACTGCTACTTACTACTTCTATACTACGACTTACTACTACGATACGACTACTACTACTAATACTACTGCTGCTACTACTACTACTACTACTTACTACTACAACCGCTTGATGATGATGCTACTGTGATGCTGCTGCTGCTACTACTACTACACCTATTACATGCATTACTACAAACTGCTATGCTGCTGCTGGTGCTACGAATATACTACTCCTGTAATACTACTTTTGAAAACCCAGCCGTCAAATTGGATAAGCGACAATGCAGTTTGCATCCTGCAACCTTGATGAAACTAGTTCAATGTCACGTGATCTTTGTGTTATTAATTTCTTGGTTAAAATACTCAATGCATGCGTTTTGATCACATAACTGTTTAGTATGGAACCGTTATTTACATAATAATATATCCCAAATTCCAGTGCGAATGGTATATTTACACGCTACTAAAAACAACATTTCAAAAGTTATTAAAGAAAAATTAAGAAGAACCATGGTAGATATGGGTTTGTGTTGCACAAAACAAGATAGTTGAGCCGAGAAGGATATCGGGTTTTGGAGATTCACACCTCTCATATCCCCCCAACCCCTATGCTAAACATTGTAACAAAATATTAGTGACAGTGGGACTACTCCCTAAGTTGGACCCCGCAAAAAGGACCTCGGATTTTTAATAAAAAAAGGTCTTGTAGGGTTCAGCTTAAGGGAGCAATAAATCGGAAACCTGTATCCAAATTCAGGCCCCAGTAGTAAGTATTCTCTTTCTGCATAATAGAGACGCGATGGGCGATTATTCGACGGGTGTGCAGATTTTTCTCACGGGAGCTGCAGTCAGCCCTACAATTTACATGGATTCGCAGCTTGGCAGTATGAAAGATTCTTCTGAAGGAAACTTACCATTAAGTACCAGTTGCGGATAGCGAAGAAAAAGAAGAATGCTTTTGATTTTGGGTGTGTTTGTATCTGGGAGTATGGGGTTTTAATAATGAGGTTGCTAAAAATAGTGGAGTAAATGAGTATGGTAAACATAGGTGGTGGACTTGCCTTACCCGGCTTGTCTGGTACAGCCCAGGGGCTTGTGACCTCTTTCATTTAGTATGCTTTACTTTTATGATTCCTTAAGTCTTCCATTTTCACAAACTTTGAAGCAGAAGGAGGACATTATGGCTATCCAGGTTGACAGAGCAAGATGGTAAGGTTAATTGTGTTAAGTTTAATGAGAGCTTAACCCCCGTAAGCAACCAAGGAAAAGCAAAACAGGAAGGACTGATTTGACATTGTTTTTTTTTTTTACGATGGGGTTATAAGAGGATAATAAAGTTCTATTACGTGTTCCGTGATCCACAGCCTCGTCCCTAGACTTACTTCATAAAGGGTTTTTTTTTTGTATCATCAGAACTGTTGGCCTAAGTATAGTAGTGGAATAATCTATTTATGTGTATATGATTACTATGGAAGAAATTCGTAATGTGGTATTTTTTACCTTGTCCGTAAACGGACATAAAGTACAACACAGTGGCCTTGGGGCACGGTGTGAATGTGATGATGCTGGTGAATGATGTTGTGAGGTTGATTGTGTGATTGATTGTGATGATTGTTTGTTGAAACAAAACATTTGTTCTAACCCATCATCAGAATCAAATGATGAAAATGTGAGAAAATATAATTTTTCTCTTCCATATCTAGTGAACCTTTTTTAAAAAAAGGAGTTCTGGACCACGAAAAAAATACACTTTGTAATCCCGTTCGCCAAGGGGGGAGGGGGTGGGTTACCACCCCCCAACTGATGATTTTCCTGTCTCAACAAAAAAAAACGCAACCAAATGTGATCTAAGGCTTTAGGTAATTGTAAGTTTACCTTGCGCGTCATTTTAGCAAAAAAAAAAATGGAGTTACCACCTTGACTTTGACTTTGAGGAGTTACTCCTTGTTGAAACACCTCCAAGTTGAGGCAAAACGCAACGGCTTGTGAGTGCGCAGATGTGAAAAAACTAGTCGCGAGAGGTCGGGGGTGGTGTTTCTGATATGGCTGTTACTTGGCTTTTGAAAACTTAGAGTCTTGGAGGTAATGAGACTGTCAGGTAGTTTGCTTCACTTCAGGTACAGTTTGTGGAATTGTGGGGAAAGAAAGAAGAAAGATGCTTTGAAGCAGTCCTTTTTAGGCTGGTAGCGTTTTTGAAATGCTTTTGCGGTTTCCGTGTCTGGATAATGCGTGGGTGTTGCAAAAACATCGACGCGGTATGGCGACCTGATGGCGACCTGATCATAAACGATCCTGTGCATCTTCGTGAGGCGTGCTGCTTTCTTTCTCAGGATTTTAGAGAATCCCCACAAGTTGTTTCAACATTTTACTAACACTGCTGAAAGAGAACTATAGTCCTACATGCAAACCTAGCCGCACGGCGTTTGTACCCCCCTCCAGTTTGTTAACAATATCAGAAGTATGTGGATCCCAAACGGTCCCTGAGTACTCCAAATGGGGACGAAACAGAGACTGGTAGGATTTGCTTTAAAGTCAGTTGGTACAAGAATGAAGGTTCCGCGACAGAATAAACCAAAATAACTTTGTTTGGCTTTGGAAATAGTCAGAATTCACGTGTCATTCCATGTCAGGTCGTGTGATAACATTACTCCCAAATTACGAAGGTGACGTGGTTCTTTTAATGTTATGTTCCCTAATTATATGATGAGGGAAAGGGGTTCTAGCATTGATGAAAATGTTTAAAACCAAAACACTTGTCAACATTAAAATGCATTTGCCATGGTTGGTGCCGGTAGAGAGAGGGTGTGAGAAGTTTGGAGTTGTTTTGATATCGTCAGGATTTCTAATTCGGTCTATACAAAAAAAGCGGTCATCCGGCAAAAGGCGAACTCGGACGTGAGTATTTTTTTTTTGGGGATTGTCATTTAAATAAACCAAAAAAAACAAAAAGGGGGCCTAAGACTGTGCCCTGCGGCACGCCCCCGATCGATTTCCATGACCCACCCAGAGTGTCACCATTGACAAACTACCGTTTGGCTTGTGTTTGTAAGGAAAGTTAGAAATCCATGTATGTGTTTTTGCCCAGTAGGCCTTGAGGGTTGAGTTTATGTAGGATATTTGTGGGGTGCCATGTCGATAAAACGCCTTCGAAAAAATATACTGTGAATATCCGAAGGCGTGGACAGTCAAAAGATTGGGCCAAAATCAGCACAGTGAGAAGTAGTTTGCTTTCACAAAAGGTTTTGAGCCCAAAGCCCATGCTGTCGGTTTGTGAAAAGTAGTTGTCGAAGGGAGCCATTGTATGTGCTATTGCAGATTGTGTTCAATACCTTTACAACAAATTGGTGTCAATGACACTGGTCTATAATTGGATGCCGCTGATTATCCCCTTTCTTGAAAATTGGCGAACGACGAACGAATATTGGCTGTAAGTCAACATTAGGTAAAATCCTTGTATGGTATGCATCTTTTATTAAAGATATAGGTCAAAGCAGGAGCGAGATCATCGGCGAACATTTTTAAGATCTTCGCAGGTACTCCATCTGGGCCTGGTGCCTTGTTTTCATTTAATTCCTTCAGCAACTTGACGACCCCGTCTTCAACACAAGTATATCAGGCGGCATGATGGGATTGGTTCCCCAGAAGGGAGATGTCAAGGGGCCCTCGTCAGTAAAGACTGATTCGAATGTTTATTGAGTTATATTGCCTTTGCAGAGTTTCAGAGAATAGTTGACCGTGCGCCTTCTAAGTTGCAGGTATCCCCTGTTGTCCCTACGCAGTTTTTTTTTTAACAAACTCAGAGAACTGCATGGGAGAATCAAAATACAGGATTCCCTAACCCACTTCCGTATGAGAACTTGGCATCCTTTGAATTTGTGTGCGTAACGATTTGAATTTAATCCATTCTTTTGCGTCGCCGGTCCATTAGCACACGATTTTAAACGCTCTTTGGTCCTTCTGGTTAGCGCTTTATTTTTGTTGAAATCCGTGGCGTGTCATTTCTCTTAGTGAAATCTTTGAAGGGTATATTCTGGTCCATAACATGACAAATATGCATCACGGAAATCACACCAATCTTCATCGACAGTGAGGCAATCCTTAGAGGTAATACCTGAGACGAATATAACTAAAAGAGATGGGCAAGCAAAGCTGTAGTCCATTGTTAACAGTTCAAGCGTTTCGAACCAGGTCTGCTTCGGCATTGCAATGACTTGGCCCGCACGATGGCGCTGTGAACACCGGAACGTTTTTATGGAGCGAGCGGTATCCTGCGAATCAGTCAATTTTACTTCAATTTGTTGACTTCAATTCATGACCTAACGTGAATATAATTGTTCTTAGTACCGGCTCACATTGACACTTTATGGGTTGGGCCGGTCCATAAAGAACTTCATTTTCATAAGACGTAAGTCAAAAAGTAAAATAAAATTTCCAATTATCCGATTCTGTAAACAAAATAACGTTTGAGAGAATAAAATGCGTCCAAAATTGTTTCAATTTTGTGATATTGACAGAGGAAAATACAACATTTTAGTTAACTCAGTGTATTTTGAAGATTATCCAAGAATGATCATTAATACATGAAATTGGAGCAAAAATCTACCTATAGTCGACAAATCAGTGTCAAAATTGGGGTCATTTTAAGTTTTCCCATGGCTTAGATGCAAAAGTCATTGAGTAATAAACTGTGTTCAAGGCGTTTTGACAAATACCAAGTGTGAGCATCATTGATTAAATAGCCCCCCCGCCCACACTCAAATCTGGGGTTTACATTAGAGGGTATTGAATAAGGATTATGCTTCTCGATCAGTTCGAGGGGAAATGTTGGAATTAAGATAATAATGTTCGTACCAAGACACTGCACGCTGCAAACAATCCATGATTACTTGCTTCGGAATCTCTTTTAGGTAATTATTTCGTCTCAGGTAATACCTTGACCTTATTAGTTTGGCAAAAACATTCTTTAAGCCTTCGATATTGGCCTTGTTGTACTGGTTTAGAACTTTCCTGAGTTTCGTGTGTAACCTTGGTTTGGTTTGGTTAAGAAAATCTATCATCGGGATCCCGTCATTGATCGCTAATGCCGGGAATAACTGTAATGTTATTGACGAGGGTGTGATTTTATGTGAAGAATAGGTCAAGGGTCTATCACCACGTGTAGGTTCATTAAAACATTTGTTTCCAAGTTAATTGATCTGCAATCTCAATTAGTAATTTAGAAAGGTCCAACATCTTTAGAACCTGGAGGGGGGACTGAGTGAGATTTCCAATCGATATCACCCATATTCACCTAAGTTTGACAGGTGGATAAAGAAGGATAAAAATGATTTCAGGGAAAACGTTATTTGGTGTCTTTTGAACTTTGGAGGGAAGAAGTAGAAGTTACGCCTTATTTGGCTGTGAGACTTAAAATCCTGTTTGGCCGATTGACCCAAACAATGAGGCATCGTTTACATAGAGAGTAACATGGTCTTCAGCAGTGATTTGAGTACAAACATGTAACACCAAAGTATTTGTTTTAATTAAAAAAAGAAAAAACCTAAAAAATTAAAAAATAATAACCAGAGATTACAAAAGAAAATGCTAATTAAATGTTAATTTTCCCAAATTAGAATTCCAGATATGCTGTGTAAGCCACATTTGGTTCAGCAAAAATTTCATGGTTGTAACCTACAACGAAACTTGGGAGCACAAGTGAAACCATAGAAAGTTTTGTAATCCGCTTGAAAAAACAGCAGAGCGATCTTGTTGTAATTCCGATTTATTTACAGAAAACCTTCAGCTTTAGGTCCTTCTTGCATTTTATGTAGCGTCTGTGAGTATACTTATTTGTCAATAATAATTTACCTTAGAGATGTAAAAAAAAACAAAATCTCTGGCATAATTCTTTTTCCCACAAACGTAACCTGCAATGGAACCAACTACCTTAACAGTCTCATTAACATCCAAGACTCTAAAGTTTTCACAAGCCAAATTCTTTACATTCTATGCAACTTTATTTAATTTAATTTGGCCTTGTTCTAGCTTTTCTCTGCTTACCTTTCTTCATGTTCGTTCTAGAATGTTTGCCCTGTATCATTCGCATGTATCGCCTTCTCTGCAACATCATTTTATCTCTCTAAACGTTTTCACACTGAGACATCGATATGGACTGACTTTCAATAACTGACTCTTATGATTGAACCAATGGTATTTTTTTAGAGATATGTTACTTATATATGTTACACAATAGACCATTTTATTCAAACTGATTATGTTTTTGTCGAAACATAAAAAAAATCGATACCGATCTAAATTGCATGTGTGAATTGTCTTTGCTACATGGAGTGTGTTAATGGTATACGTCGGTGTCAGTCCCTCCGCATTGTTGGCTAAAATCGGCCAAACTTAATTTTCAGGTCTCTCCGCAAAATTGACATAGTTTCTGAACCCAAAGTCCGAAGACACCAAATAAAATCTTCTGATAGCCTGTTTATCTCTGTAAACCACTAAACAAACAACATTGAAGCAAAATACGTTAACCTTTGAAGAAAAAACTTTCCTGCATGTAGGGTTTTTTATTGACTCCCACGTATATTGCATATTTGCAGTTTGGTATGCAAAATTTATCACTTTTGATGCAAGCAATTTCTGAAAACAACACAAAAACTAGAAACCCCTGGTGTGGCGATCTTTGGTCTTGTCCCGCTTGAACCTGCCAACTCATTACTATATATGCGCCATCTCAATAGATCTCAAAAGGCTTCAGGGCATGCCAATAAGCTGGCGCGTTTAGTTTCGACACAGCGGTCTTTTGGCAGAAGTTAGTACAATTTTTAATCTCTCGCCACTCTTACGTGACCATTTACTACTATTAATTGATCACCGCGAAATACATTATTTGCTACCACTAGAGATAACCTGGCCTTCAAACGTAAGCGGCGTGAAAGAAACACCTTAGACCCCTTTCGGGTATTCGACAAAGCAAATGCGTCAATGTTTTGTTTGGCACATCATGAAATGTTTTGGACAGGATAAAGTCAATAATGGCACATTTTTTGAAGGGCGCCCCCAATTTTCAAAAGTTGATATTTTGGTCACGTTACGTTGGTAATTGTCTTGGGAAACTATACCTGCGGAACGAGAATGCTAAGAAATGCGTATTATCTAAAATAAGCGATTTTGTCATTAGAATTGGAATCCCATTAGTTACTTAACGGCAGATCTGTGAAATGCTACGTTTATGTCCGTCATGAGAACATAGTGCCACCCGAGAAGATAATCTCGAACTTGACTTGCCCTGAATCCCAACCAATAAAGACAACTAATGGATGAGCGTAGACACGTACATGGCGCAATTTACCGGTTATTTCATATTGGACGTTTCCAGTAGCCGTTTAATTATTATCGGCTACCCCGATAATAATTATTCCTAATTACAAAAATTTCTTTGTTTGTGACACAGACTTTCGAGCTTAACCATTCACAAGACTACTAGCCAGTTACCAACAACCGTGTAAAAATCGCATTTTTTTTAAAATTGGGGCGCTTTTCAAGAAAATGTGCTAATATTGATTAAGGATGTCACAAAGCAATTTGTGGTAAGTCTTGCCCCCTGTTGTGGAAGCAATCAATATTAAATCAGTCTAGATCTTGATGGCCGATGTCATTCAAGTTCAAGCTGCTCTTCGGTATAAAGTAGAATTGTTTGGTGTATTTGAAATGGAGGGTCAATGTGAGGCGAGCGGGTTTTTTTTCCATACTTAACTCTGAGGCGATGAACTCGGTCATGTAACATTATGTAACAGCCTTCCAGAGTAAGTGTTCTATGACAACTTTCCCTACTGCACTGGGTGCGTTTAAGCGTGTCCTGTTCTATCCATCATTCAATCTATTGTCGATTACGTTGTAAATGTATTGCATGGTGCTAACTGATCGAACAGACCTTCCAACAAGGACAGAAGGCAGAAATAATAGAAATACTGGCAATCGATTTCCCATCCAAATTCAGCCTAGACTGGTCTAATATAAAAGAATGAATATCACACTCCATTACTTCTCATCAAGGAACCAAGGAATTGATACACCAATATTGCTGGTATTATAATGGAGTACTGGAACTGAAGCTTAGGCAGGCTAATTATTTATATTGTATTTAATACATACCAAGACACTTCATTCATTTTTGATAAACGGGTAATATTTGCTGGGAAGTTTTTGTTTTTGTTTTGTTTTTCAATATATCCATCAATGATACCTGAAATATTAATTACTTAGTTCTCGTATACACGATTCACACCAACTTGCCTTGGCTTTGCATTGACAATAAAATAGTAATAAAATAATAATCAAGTACAACATATGAATTTATTCATTGGAAAATTCACCAGACCCGAGAGCCAATTAGAAAAAA
>JAMKCH010057159.1:0-21529 GCA_023653785.1 Ophioderma brevispina | reverse complement strand
ACCTGGTCCAAAATACATGTATTATCTTATTTGTTTTAAGAATAAAAAATGAATGAAAAAGAGAATGAAAAAGAAGTAGTATTGATTATTTCTCGCTGTTCTGTTCTGAATCACTTCATTTAAAAACTTGGAAGGAAGTGTCCATTGACATGGTTAATAATCTTTATTTTCAAAAAATCCTGAAACCGAATCGAATGATGTTTAGATTTAAAATGTTAAAAAGTAATTGTGGTTAAGATTCTTTTTAAATTTCTCAAATGTAATTACTTACTTTGAAGTTATGGTCGCCCTATTAGTTAGGGTTAATCGTTTGCGGACACCCTGTATATCTATTTTACATCAATACGTAAAGTCAACATTTTGCTGGACACCCCCCCCCCCATTGTTCTTTCAATCCGATTTATTTACTCAAACTCTACACTGTGAGTACGACACAAAATGCAATGTGATATGTTCGGCATCAGATATTCTAAATGTATTATAGCCACTTCTTTGTGCTTATGTATACAAGAGTATGCCAGACCACTTAAGACATCGGAAATGGCCCGGCAAATGGTTTGAGAACTATTCACACAATATTTTAACTGTATTAGAGCATTCTTTTGTGCTTATGTATACAACACTATGGGACAAACTTAAGACATGGAAATGGTAGAATCTATCACGCACAATATTCTAAATGTATTGCAGCACTTCTTTGTGCTTATGGAAAACAACAGTAGGCAATAACTAAAAAGCACATCGGAAATGGTCACAACTATTCACCAGTAAAATTTTAATGGTGATTGGTGATGGTCCTAAGTGACTCGTTGTATGGACACAATGGCTATCCATTTATCATGGTTATGCTTCAAACCCCTTGCCTCTCCTCCACTTCCTCCACTGACTTAAAAAATTTTTGCAAGTCTTGGTGACAATCAGTGGTACAAATGTCTTTTATTACACTGTTGGGATGAAGGTAGTCAGGCAAATCAATTAAGCCGTAATGTGCCAATGTATCTCAACAGCACGCGGTTGCCAGGGACCCAGAAAATTATCCAGGATGCCGCTGCGAGGTCATTTCTGGTCAAATTTTCAGCATAATACATTTATACCCATGGCATGGTTGAATATTTGCAATAATTTTGAGAGCATGAAATGCCATGCAAACTGATATAATAATTGCTAGGTCTTTACACTCCTTTGCAATGCTTCTATGAGATTTTTTCTTGTTCCTCCCGAATATGCTCCAGAGCATGATCTCAGACCATTTAAATGCAGGAGCACATGTCCGAGAGCATAAAGTAATCTGTAAATATTCGAAGTCAATTGCCCAGGAGCATACTACTTCACTATGCTCCAGGAGTCATAAAATCTGTGAAATATTTTAAGGTCAAAATGTTTCCAGAGAACTGCTGGAATCCGATCACAGACAAAGAGTTACTGATATTATCGACTTATTTATGTTCCAAACATAGATGGGCAAGCCACGTTGCTAGACTGCAGGATAACAGTGACCAACAGTGACAGAGTGGACCACAGAGAATGGACCAGAAAGCCATGACATCCAAAAACCAGATGGAGAGCCGAAATGACAAAACAACTTGGTCCAATTTTGACAAGAATGGCTAAGAAGAGATTTGTGGAAACTTTCTAGGGAGGGGTTCCTCCGTCGTGAGTGATCTAAGCCCTGGATTTGTGTTCTAGAGCAATATGACAATATGGCTCCGTGAAAAAATCAATTTTTTCCACAAAATAGGGTCTTTGGTGACATGGTAAAATTTTAAAAATATACGGGTCTTTGGTGACAACAATAAAAAACAATTGGTCTTTGGGTTGACAACAATAAAAAAATATGGGTCTTTGGGTGACAACTATAAAAATATTGGGTCATTGGTTACAACAATGTTGAAATGGGGTCTAACAGCCTATACATGTTGCATCATCTTCAAAAATGATGGGAGTGCCCCTACCAGGTGTATGTATGCATTTCTAATATAAATGTAAAGACTTTTTCTCTGCAATAAATGGACACAAATTACCGCATCTTTTGCTCATAACATCATCCAGTAAGATAGAATCAACTGGAATTTGGGGAATAACCTTTCTTAAGGATAGCCTATGAACCATAACTGAAACAGGTGGTGTTAGACGCAGCGGAATTAATCTGACTCAGAGTTTTCGACATATTATTTTTTTGTATATAATGAAAAATAATCAACTAGAACTAAAGATAGTACCTAAAATGCACATCCCCGAAATTTTTGAGATGATCGGATTTTTCTTTTTGTGTCAGTAAGACAGTTATTGTTTATACGTCCCATAGGATACTGTGTATAACAAACAGTTCCGGAATCCGGAATTGTAAAAAACAAAGTTGTGATTTTCTAGATGAAGGAATGCGATTTAACTTAGCAATTTCCACAGTGATTAGTATCTGGACAAGCACTTATGTATATGAAAAACAAAAACTATTTTTTTGAAATTGGAGGGCGCCCTCCTCAGGAAATCTCTGAGTCGCCTTTAACATCCTTTCTTCACACACATCTATATTTGGTAGCTGAATTCTGATAAATATTTGCCACATGCACAACTTTGAGATCATCCTGCTTTTTATATTGAAGTGGATTTATATAAGTGATCCAGTATGATTAGACTACCATAGATTACTACTTGTATTTGCCAGTGGCATAGCCAATAGGAGGAACAAGTGAGGGAGGTGCCCTCTTAAAAAAATTAGGTAGAACACTGTTAACTTTGATGAAAAATAATGCAAAAGCTAATCAACGGTTTCCCTGACCGGCTTTTACCACCTCAGAACACAAGGCGCTTAGGCGCGGCTGCCGCTGTATTCGGCTAATGAAGTGTCTTAATTATGAAGTGAAAAGAAAAGATGATTTTTGTAGCTTAATTTCAATATGTAAAACTGATGAATTTTCAATTTGTTCCAATAAGAAATTAGAAAGTGCAAAATTTTGTTCCAGAGAAATAATCCTCAACTAATTCTTCTCAGCTTATGATATTTTTGATAGATTAGAACGCCTTACATCAGATGCAAAAATCAGGATTTTCACAATTTTAGGGAAACCTGTTAGTAAAATTTCTAGTTGCACCTTTAAACTTAAACACAATGATTGACAAGACACATTCTAAATATATCCAATATTTAAACCTCCAAAGGCACAATACGTGAATTGTGTGTGTGTGTTTTCTGAATGCATCTTTCTTTTTCTTACAATTGCTTGAAAGCCAATAGGAAGTTGCTTCAATTGGAGACACATTATCGTATATGTAGATGCAAAACATTGACGATTATTCGATTTATTAGTGGCACATTCTTTGCCTTGTTCAATTAAAAAGCAATTAATCATTGACCCGTTGATTCCTTTCACTTAAAAAGCGAGTGTGTATGTGCCAATCTGTTTTTGCCACTAACCAATCAAAGAAATGACTTTGGTACTTCTTTCCTCGAGTGTGGAGCTGTTTCAGTTTGTTCTAAATTTCCTTTCAACTTATCAACAATTCTTGACATGAATTACAAGTTACTTCCAAATGAGAGAAACTATTTTGAATGTTTGAGGATACAATTTCTCGCCCAATTGCACTTGCTCGTTGTAGAACACCTACAGAGAATGTTTTGCGGTTTATTAGAATTTCTTATTTAAGGGGGAGTAGTATCCTGTATAAGAAATTTGATTGGTTTGGTCAAAGCTCCGCCCATCCATTACGGGGGGTAAGAGATGGATTAGTGCGTGCAGCACTTATGCGGTGTAGCCTGACACCACACGCCGTTTATACTACTGCGTCTTGGCAGTCGCGTTGATATGCAAATGCATTTACGCAGCGTAAGACGATCACCGAAGGCGATGACTTGGGTTCCTTTGATTGAAAACAATTTGTTTCAAGAGGGGTGTAATTTATTAATGAATAAAAAAATGATGTAATGATGTTTTTTGACAATTATATTTTGATAAAAGCAAAATTACACAATTCCTAAATAGAGAATGAGAATAAAGATGAGATTTTGTTGTTTTGGCATCTTAGATGGTGTGCATAAATGAATGGGCATCCAAGATTTTATCGTGGTTTGATACCGGCATCCACCACTGCAAAATATTGGATCCCATCCATTATGACAACCATCTAAGATGGCCAAACAACAATTTCCTCTTTTCATTCTCTAAAACACTGACACAAATACCCGCAAACTTTATTTTGAATTTTCTGCTGTTGTAATTTTCCCTATAGAAATCCTGCTTTGATTTTCATCTATACATACAGACGGCATAATTTGCCTATTTCACTTCAGTGTGATATTTAAATGAAATGGAAAGGCATTCCAAAATGCAAATGTCCTTTTGTCTCTTAAGTTAAAGCTCAGAAGTATTTCTTTTGTAAAAATATTGCAATTTCTTCTAATTTCCTATTGGAACAACTAGGAAATTCAGCCACTTTCAAATAGAAATTTAAGCAAAACACTTCACCTTTTGTTTTTCACCTTTGAAGTCATTTGGTGTAGTCCAATACAAGGTCGGAAACTATAGGGTGTCAATCCCGTTGCATATAATGACACCATAATGCCTCAAATCTCTTGTTCAGAACCTTTAAGCTACTTCTCTTCTTTGCAAATTTAAATATTTTGTGTCTCGGCTCGGGTGAATCACTGATCTTGCTTTGTGAATTTGTGCACCAAACTTGGTTGACAATCACAAACTACATACTTTTATACAGACGAGAATCCACCTTTTATGCATTACATGCTATCAGCAATACACAATTATTCGTCAGTTTGGCTCTCTTTGCCACTGGCTGTTACAAAAGAGAAGCAGTATCAACCAATATCTTTACAGTGAACCAAACGATAGTGGACACAATACCCTCATTCATTCAATTCTTTAAAAGTGTACTAAAAGGCTTAATTTTTAATTTAAGTATTTTTAAAAGACGTCTTTTCGTCGAAGAATATACTACTGCAATATCGATTGCCTTATTAGCCGAATAACTAATAAATGTTTGTCCATGGGGCGCCATGTTCGGGTTCGTCATGTGACTTGCTGGTGACATTGGTGACGTTGTATGACTTTAGAAGTCAATAGATAAAAACAGGTGTCTAAGGATTGTCTAGGTACTCCTGGCCAGAAAATCGGATACATGTGTGTCCAATAGGAAAAGCATAACGATCGAATTAACCTTGGGCGGATTCTTGCACAGATTAGCTGAAAGTTTGGTAATGGCATCATCATGGCCTACTTATTTTCAAGACACACACTATTTACTATATACCATCATGATTTTATTTTTCTTGTGGACTGATCAAATGGCGGCAAATTCATACGGAAGAATATAAACGTTTTTACTTTGTTATCAATAATTGAGTGTCATTTTTCTGACTGAAAGACATTAATTTTAAATAAAAATGTATTTATAAATGTTTGAAGCGTAGATTCTATTAGACTGGCAATTTCGCTTTAACTACAAATCCACCATTTGGTCACAGACATCGGTATTCTACTTTGAGATTCCTGTTAACTGTTGCAATTGATGGAAGGCGTTTGTGTTTCATTTTCTGGTTTCTATTGGGTTGACTTTGATTGCATCATTGATTTGTGAAGGGGTAATGGGGTGAGTCATCAAAGACAACACCAATTAAGAAGGGTTTTTGCCCACAGATAAACACATCCACTATTAATGAGTCGAAATCGGTTGTGTTTTATTGACTTTGAATAAGAACATGGAGGTGTCACAATCACGCAGTTTATTTTCACCTGTCTGCACCAATGTCTAATTCCATCTTCAAACTTGTAGTCAAAGACCACAAGTCATTGTACTTCTTTTTCCTTAACTGGCCATTTATTTAAAGCGCATTCTGATTGGTCAGTTACTGCCATTCTACAATGGGTTGTAAAATTCACTTACGTGCTCAAATCAAGCCGTTTAAGGTTATAAATCAGACGGTGTTTTGAACCATCCCATAAGCATTGCATTGCCTATACTGTACTGTACAACACCTGTCAGTCCCTTAGGGATAAATTGTTCCAGAAGTTTGAGGACCACAAACTTTCATGACAGCTCAAATTTCCTTAAGTACTAGTGCATTGTTGGCTAAAATCGCATAATAAGTCAGGGTGTTATGTGTTAAGAATAGGATTGTGGTGGGACCACATGACCCTCTTGAGATGAAATTTCCCAACACAATGATATCCTCCTCGGCCGGAAAAACGTCCAAAAAATGTGCGCACTTTGCCAATTATTTATTTTCCGAATCCCGGACACATTAGCTCATAAATGATACTGTATCACCCTTTATTTCCCCGTAGTCTTTTCAGTGGGCGGTGGGTTTAGTAAGCAAACTTGCAATATCATTGGCTGTTGCCGCCTATCTTATTGAACGAATTTATATTATTATCCGTCGTCGCGCAAGTGTTTACGCCGCGTGTATATAAGTACGAAGTGCACGCAGCTAGTACAGGTGGTGAATTTTTTGACAGCGGGGGAATAATTTTTGCCCTTTTAACTTAATATTATTGAAATAAAAATATTATCGTTGATTAACCAACCAAAACTAAATAAGATGAGAATAAAAGATAGGATTTTTTGTTTTGCCTATCTATATCGTGTCATATCATGGATGGGCAGAGACAGTCCATAATTTTTTTCGTAGTAGATACCGGTTACCGGCTGCGCCGGCATCCACTACTCAAATATTGACTACCCCAAAAATCCAATATGACACGATTTAGATAGGCAAACCAATCCATCTTATTCTCTAAAGTTTGTACTTCTTTTTTTTTGGCAAATTGAGTTTTTTCATGTACTATGCGTGTTCTTGGCTTCTCACATCGTTATATTCAAAGATATAGCTGGGTGGGCTGCCCAGCCTATCTTACAACTTGGACCTCACATGACTTTGGGCCTAGGCACATGACCTTTGCCCTCATCAACAAATGAGGGATTCAGGTTGTACCTCAGACTCAAGTTGAGAACAACTTTCAACTGAAGGTCAATTTTACATTTTTTTAGGCTATCTTTCGACTTGACCTCAGTACCAAATCACATGGCTGACCGTTGACCCTTGGGCATGGACCTTGACCTCAACATATGAGGATCCCATAGTGCACCTACGACACATTTTAGTTCCAATGGAACTTTCAACTTTTCAATTGTGGTTCAATGCAAAAAACTAATATTTAGTGAACACATACACATTCAGACATCCATGCACCATAGCTGTGCTGGTGGCCCACAAAAAACCCTGCTGCAAATTCCTGAGGATTTTAGCTGATATTGTGGCCCCCATACCCTGTACAGTTTGACCTCAAACCAAACATATTGATGTTTTTTTCTTGACCAGATACGGGTGTCCCAGAGACGTTATGACAAATTTCTTAATAATACTGTTACAACAAGATGTGAAAACAAAAATCTAACCAAACACGGACATGCCTCTACGCAAATCCCCCTACTACTGCTTTTCAAGCCTGGGATATAAAAGTAAATCAGCAACTGGTTTGCAATGCTGTTTATCAGCATTTTGACTACAATGTTACATTTGGTACCTTTACTGTGAAAACCCCCAATTACAAAAGATAAATAAATAATACAATCCAAACAGATTTACTCATTACCACAGTGTTTTTTTCTTTTAATGTACAGCTTTTTAGTCAACTGTGTATCAGCTTTCCTTAAATGACAGGCGGCTTTTTATCAGGAGGGTAAGCTCTCTAAACTGAGACAAGACATGTGTCCTGCTAAGAATTGCATTTAAAGGCCCGACTCAGAGATTTATCCGGGGGAGGGCGCCCTCAATTTTCAAACCCATTGTGTTTTTTTTGGCATATACATAATGCTTGTCATATATAATCACTGTGTGAAATAACTAATCTTAACTCAAAGTCCTTCATATAGAAATCCCAACTTTGTTTTAAAATTCCCGGAACATTTGTATACACAGTAATCCTATGGCACGATTATATTGCACATAAATGTGTCCTGGCATGCAAACGAAAATCCGATTAATCTCTAACTTTGGAATTGAGCATTTAGGTACTATCTTTATTTCTAATCGCTATTTTTAATTACGACAGAAAAATTACATTTCGAGTGCTCTGAGTCGTCCTTTAAGTGCATCTAATAATAGCCTTTAAGCAACCAACCTTGACCATCAAGTTCTCAACATCTTTAATGCTACCACCCTCCAACACTTCATCCCAAGAGATCTCATTAAAGAGTTTATTTTGGCAATTAAGACGAACATAAAATCTATAATTAGCTGCTAACACCAACCACGATAGACTTCACACTGGAGATGATGCAAAATTAAGTATCTCAGGAGATTTAGCCTGAATCCTAATTACTTGTTTTTTTTTTCCAGTAATAATATTCCAAACTATACGATTAGTCATTTTGAGATTTAGGTCTTTTGGGCAACTTGAATGGCCAAAATGTTTGTTTGTTTTTTATGTAAAGGCCGTCCAAATAAGCTATTTGATAGTTGCATGCCTTAGATTTTTGTTTTTGTCATGATAAGTTTCTGCAATACTTCTTCATATCTTACGATTAGAGCTGTAATAGCAATAAAACATAAAAATATCATAATATATTACTCATTACTTAAGACACTATCAGTAATCAACCCAAAAGAGAAACAAAATATTTAAAAAAATTTTGTAGGAATAGCTAAAAAGTGAAGGATAAGCTGTCGCAATGTCCTATGCATTTTTTCCACTGAAGAAATTGATATAAGGAAGAAAATGGCAGTATTCAAAGACATGAATCGTCATTCAATTACTGTTTGTAGTAGTGTCTGGTACGGAGAATAATGACCAAAATATCTAAATTTTGTCCTTACTAGGCTGTTTTTTTGGTATAATCATTTGCAGGTAATGTTAGGATACCTATATTTGTTACAGCTTACAAAAATCTCATTTTTGATGATTTTTTTTCCATTTTTCTGATTTAGTAAATCACTGATAATAATGCTTAAATATTCCTTGATATTAAAAAAGAATTCAGACGCACTTTCATCAAAAAAAAATAGCAAACTTTGTTTTTGACTTTGTTTTTCATGATTTTTTTAAACTATTTTTTTTTGACATTTACACCCACCTTTGGGTCCCAAAATTTTTTGATAACTTTTTGACAGTAAAAATATGCTCACCCAAGGAGATTTCTCTTACAGAAACTGGGATTAACACTGTGGCCAGAGACATTTTTTTATACTCCATCAAAAAACCAGCCAGCACTACCGTACTGCCAGCCTATGGAGGATTCAACAACACTGTTACAGTAAATAATGTGATTTCATGCGCATAGCCTCTATGAGAATTCTTATTCAAATGGCGGAGCTAGAGTAACAAAGAGGCAATGCCCATGGCTGCCCCCTATCTAACATGTGATGATATTGGATAGTGCACTCGTCAATCGTCATACAGCGTTTACGTGTTTTATGCGTTGTCCATGGCTGGTAGGCTAGTTTCATTGTGACGTTGAGGAATAAATTTGTATAATTATTATACAATTCAAAAAATAAGAAAACTATTTTCAGTAAATAAATAAAACTAAAGGATGAGTATAAAAAAAAGCTGGGGGTTCTCAAGTTGGTTTGGGTAGGGGCAGCCCTCAGAAAGTCAGGAAGGAGGACCCATATCTATACAATTTTGCCAAAAGGACACATAGCTATACAGAGAATGCACATTATTTGAACCAAAATGAACACAAAGTCCCCTTTTTCCTTTTTCCTCAATTTTGATTTTAAGCAATGTTGGATTCATATTTATGAAATTGGACTATTTTCCATAATATTTTAGAAAATGTTGGCTTTCGATGAGCAAAATTTGACTAATATGTCAAAATTGAAAAAAAATGACCCATTGCTAAAACAAAACTGGCAAGAAACCAGGGTAATGATCTATGAAATGCTAAAAGTGAGACTGATGTCTGTGGCACGTCCCTGTAATGGGGTCAGTTGTGTTGAAATACCCGCCCACAGGTATAAAATATGAGGATTTGTTTTCTTTTTTTCTTTTAAGTATATGAGTGTAATAATAATATTGTATGGCTTTGAGTATGAACAAGAATATCATTGGATGAGCTAGAAAAATATTGTGCTCGAGCTCGTACATATTTTTTGCTAGCGAGTGCAATATATTTCTGTATCAGACAAAGAAAAGCCATTCACTATTATTATTATTTAAATTCAGGCTGACTAAAACCAAACCTTGTCCAAAAGTCTACCAGTCAGTAAATGCCGATGTCGATACAATAATTATTAAAAAGGATTGTATTACATCCGGGACTTTTACCGAAACTGTATAATACAAAGATATCTTTGCACCGCTCGGAAGCCGTATATAAATAATGTGGTGGTCATATTGATTGGGATGGACAGTCCAATATTGCTATCGGACAACAATTGAGCACCAGTAGCTCATTGAACTCAGCATGAACACAATATTGGGCTTTAAGCAAATCCTCCCTCTAGTTCTCTAAATATACACAGTTGAAGCAGTAATTAATGGGCATATGAGGGTATACAACAAGCTTGACAGTGACCGTGTGGTCAATTACAATCATCACTATGAACACCAACCTTGAACATTCTAGGGCTTTCAACATAATTAAAACTGTTCTCTGTGACAGGGAAATGCCATTCGGTTATTGAGAGCTATGATATTATACCTGATATCTTTCTTAAAGTTTCCATGTCTGTGTGAATGTAACTGAGCTTTCTACCTACAAGCTTTTATTTTCTGTGTTACATGGATCGATCTTCAGCCTGTTCAAAAACACATTACAATCAAATATTTTTTTTTTAATGATTCCAAATTTGAAGTATCATGCAAACTCACCTGATTTGGCTGTCAAGTGGCGTATCTTGGAGGTGCTTTCAGGGCGCGCACACCGGGGTTCATGCCAAACATACAAAATCATTCCTTTTTTTTTCGCTATTAGAGGTTCTTTTCTTTCACTTTCACCCACCCCCGGGCTCAAACCATCAAACAGGTCTGAATACCCTGTGTGCTGTATATTGATAATGATTATGATAACAAAATCTTGTTTCACTACCAGCCTTGCGGAATATAGTCAGTATATTCTATCCAATATGACTCACAGTGTGTTATTTATTTAATTGCATCTGTTTAAATTGTTTAGAGCCAATCAGAAGCCCTCAATTGTTGCATAGCAACCAGAACAAATATTACATTATTTTGAAACTCTGGGGCTACAATACGATAACCAACACTTCAGTTACCCCATTTTGGATTGTTTTTACTTGCTGTGTCAATGTTATACACAGCGTATTTCTTGAGGTGTGGCCTCCTCAGGTTTCAACCCCCCCCCCCCCCCCCCCCCCAAAACAATATCCCACTAGTCACTCCTGTGATAACTTTCAGTGCTGCATTCATGGTGGATTTTACTGTCGCTCAATACCAATTAAATCATGATCATACGTATTTGAAAACAGACACTTAATGGCCAAATTTCAGCTCCTTCACTCCACAGTTCTTAGAACTTCAAAATCAGTGTTAACTTGACAACTGATTTCCTTGTGTCAGTTCAGGTTTATGGATTTATGTAAGCGTATGTGCATGCGTGTTGTGTTTGCGTGTGAAGGGTGAAGTCCGGTTGTCACAAATAAAGGTCTCCGACGGTTGGTGGGTGAAAAAACCTTTTAATTGTTGTGGTTTTTCACAATTGTCCTTGCTGGACACAGACTCACGTAATGAGTGTAACTCATTCATTTGAGTTGATACAATAAATGTTTAATATAAGTCGGTAGGAAACCGTGGACACTACTTCTCCAACCTAAGACCGTGACCTACTACATCTTGGTCCCCCCCCCGCACTCTGCTCATCATCAGGAAGATTTAATTTCTTGACTTTTGATCATTTACTGAAATTACAGAGCAACAGACAGAATATTAAGGCAGCCTGTGAATCATGAAGTTGAGGCAATAGGTTGGAAAGTTGCTGCTGCCGCAGCTGCTGCTGTTGCAGTTATTGTTGCTGTTGCAGCTATTGTTGCTGTTGCTGCTGATGCTGTTGCTGCTGCTGCTCCTGGCATTCTGCCACACATTTTGGAATAAATTTTATTTATGTTGTATAAGGTACAACTTGATTGGAATGTTTGGAATTACTACACTCTACTGTAAAAATTAAAGAATCTCTAGTTTGAACTAATATTCAGACCAACAAAAATCTCACCAATTGTTTCTAATATATTTGCAAAAAGTTCTTTTGGTCTGCTTTTCGTCAGTATGTGCCAAAAGCAGGTATTTTGAATTTTTTGAAGTATCATTTTGTTGGCTTGGTCTTACTCTTCCAAGTTTCATTTAAAAAGGTGGCAACAAGAGAATTCAAATACAGGTGTCCCAAAAAAACCCCCTGAAATTATGGATTTTGGCACTGGTGTAAAGCTTTTATATCAAAAATATTCCCATCTCTAAGGATAAGCTGAGAACTGATTCTTTGGTACACAAATTGTGAATTTCTAATTTTGATAGGGCAAATATGAAATTCAGCCTATGTTTTCTATGAAATAAGCATATACAAATTGCCTTTTGTTTCCATTTTTTAAGTTATTCTGTAACCAAATAAAAGGGAGTTTTTTGCAGTGCCTAATCTATCTCAAATCACTAAATATCACAGAAAAATAGGGATGACTTGTAAATATCTTGTTGCACTTTAATCCTCGCTTCAAGTAAAAAAAAAACATGCAAAAATGGCTGAGAAGAATGCCCGAAAGATGCAAACCCCCATAACAGAAGTTGCATTTTCTGAGTTTTCATGGTCCTACTGGTGGTACAACACAAGATTGCATGTTTTGATTTTCACAGAGGGTTCACTGATGATCTAGTAAGCCGCCTAGAAATATTAAATTTGGGTCTGGTATTGTGTCCCAGTACACTGCAATGCCCACTGAAACTGCTATTTGCACGCCTTTTTACAGCGGAGCTTATTAAAAGAGCAAGACCTAGCAACAAAAATGTAGGTACAAAAAGTTTCATCACTGACTTAACTCCCTGGTGCCCTACCACCTAATTGGCTCATTACAGGACACAACAGAGATCGCCCTCTGAGTAACCAACAGAAATAATGCTCTCTCTCTGATTCTTACGTATCTCTGATTTGTTCACATACATGATTAGTGATGTGCAGCAAATTAGCATTTTAGTGTACCATATTTTGAGTGGGCATCATCACATGCATTCATTTATAATGAGACGGTATGACATATTTTGTTCTGTTTAACTATTTTTTCTGATTTTTTCCCCTACTATAATGCAATTTAAGGAATTCTAAGCTAATATAATCTAAAAATATTCAATTTGTTTTATCCCCTTTGAATTAGCACTCGTGTATCCCTTTAAGGGGGGAAAGGATATTACAGTTGACTTTCTGAGTTAGCAAACTGCATGTCCCACGCCTTTTATTTGGGGTTCAGATCAAGATATAAATGTCCTTACTTGTTGTTCATTGCTATAAAGCCTTCTCACATTTCTGACTTGAGTTTGTTCAAGATGCGTTGGTTGGGTTTGTTCTTAGCTTTGCCCTGTAGTCCAACAATGCTTGCTTTCATTTTCTGTAGAAAAAAAAGGATTAGGATTTAGAAGTATTCAATGATGCACTACCTCTATAATGGAAGTTGAGAATCAATGAAATTTTCCTACAATTTTGACAAATTTTGCTTTATTCTGAACAAAAAAACCAGACCATTAGTATAATTCTGCGTCTCATTTTTGTCAATATTTTCAGTCAGCCTTTAGAATACTGGCTACACATTCTAACTCAAAACAAAGTCAAGAACCTTTCTGGGCCCAATATTTAATCATAACATAAAACTGCACCCTGACCCTAGCTCTAACCTTTAATCTTTATCCTAAACATCAAGCCTATTCTGAATCCTAAACTTAACACCATTCCTAACCCTAATACCAATACTGACATCAACCCTAACCAGGGATCCTAAATAAATCGGGATACGACACTCGATCAATGAAGCGAAAGCATACTGCATGAAATCAGTGACTCAGGGATCGCCGGTCATACGTGGGGCTGTGGTGCTACATCATTCCCGGTCATACGTCACACTGCATAAATTACGAGGCTATTAGGTGACTCATCGAAATTGGTGGCGCTATTACTATTGATATCGAAATCGTCTATGGGCATTTGTACACAGTGTCCAGGCGCGGATCCAGGGAGGGGGCGGAGGGGGCGCGCGCCTCCCGGTAATTCTGCAAATTTTTGAAGAATCAGCCCATTTTGGACAAGTTTCAGCCTTCAGCCCCCCCGGTAATTTTGACGTTTTTCAAATCCTGGATCCGCCCCTGGTGTCACCCAGGCCACCTGCCCTAATCCAAAACTAACACAATAACTTTATTTCAGGCGGTAGGCCATGAAGAGACTTTCTACAAACAGGCCTGAAATATAGCGTAAAACTGGGTACAGAAGTCAAAAACAGGCTGAAAATAAAAGAAAAAGCTAAAATTTTTACATTAGGAAGGCATAAAAAGCTAAAATCGGCTAAAAAGCTGAACTCTCACAGGCCTGTACAAGACATTGGAACTGTAATGAAATGTCCCACATGCATTTTATTTTTCTGCAGAACACACAATCTTCCAGTTTCAGATACAGGCCCATATGCGGGTTGTGTGCAGGAGGTGCGGTCATACCCCCAAATTCCACAAAGGGGCAAAAGGTCTACTTTTTTACTGATTTTTTATATAAAAAGGTCCAAATTTAGATAAAATCGGACAAGAAAATCTAATTTTTGGTGATGAGATGTTCAAAAGTCCAAAAAGGACGACCCTTACAGAAAAGATCCACTTTTTTGAAGTCCGGCACTCCCCTAAATAAATCCTTTGTATGGCCGTTTAAATTTCAATATATTTGATGCACAGTCTCTCTAACATTTAGTCAACTACGGTAAACTGGTTTTAGGTACTTGTTGTAATATCTGTTTCATAAACCCTACCTTTTTCTCCATGTTCAAGGTTTGCATTCCTCCTCTTCCATACATTTTAATGATGGCACCCCAGTTTTTAACGTGAGGATGCAACTTCTGTAGAAAATATTAACAAAATAGAAAATGGAATTCTGTCAAAAGGATCAAGTTAGCACATCAATAACTAGAATTTTGTGGTTCTCGGCTTTTGTGCTCATTATATTCAAAGAATATAAGCTGTGAGCCGCAGCATACTTCCACACAATTAAAAAAAAAACTTAATAGTTTAGTGACACACACACACACACACACACACATACATATACGGGTGATTCCATGAACTTGGGTACACAATCAATTGTTGCAGCTTTTCATCATGGATTCAGCCTTGCTGAACAACTTTCTCTTTGGCAGTTGTTTGAAACGTAGAGCTCTAAGCAAGCTTTAAAATGATACCAAACTTAAATGAATTGCAAAAAGTTTACATGGTTATTTTCCTCAAAAACCAGAATACTTTACGAGTTTTTAGGTAAAAAGGTGTGACATTTTTATGTTGTCAAAAATAGTAATTTTGATCATTTTCCTGACATTTAAAATTGATTTTCTAGCAGAACATACTGATAGATGGGATCCTGATCATGAATAAGTAGGAATTAATTTATCTGTTCATGTTGTCTCGCTATGACGCTGAGGACAAAAAAGAGTATCACCCTGTAATATTTGGTGTCCACAAAAATAATGTTACGCGTTGAAACCTACAAGAAATAGAAAATGATGGTAAAAACCACACCAAGTTGGACAATATGGTGTACTTCGATTTCTTTGTAAAGAATTACAAAAACAGAAAGGAATTTAAGTCCCAACTAACATCAAAAATTCAGACAAAAAGAAAGATAATTTTACACCCAACCTCTGTACACCCAATTACTTTGGGTCACAAAAAAATGTTACTAGTGAAACTTTGGAGGTTAAATTTTACATGGTGTATAACCTCATTCTGCAACAAACTGTCTCTATCGATCCATTCATGGGGAATTATGTGCATTGAAAAGAGGTTTTGAATTAAGGAAATATAGTTAAGTGAATGAATTTTGGTGTCCAGTTACACATGAAACTGTATTTTAGTGGCAAATAGCCATGATATTTTCTTATGTGGCATAGGTTGGATATTTTTTTCATTCAAGAAAACTAGGTATGAATCCAAGCTTGTTTCATTGAAGAAACACAGTATACAAAACATTTCCAAATGTCACCAATTTTGTGAATGTGTGCTGTGGTATCCATTTATTTAAACTTGTTAGTGTGAAAACCCAACTATGCATTAACAACATCTTATTTGTTAAAACCAGAGCATCAATGAGCAGTAGCCTATAATAGGATGCCATTCAAGACAACACATCCTGTAATTAAAAGTACCTTTATATTTATTTACAATAGACAATGGCACATTAATACCAATTTTGTAATGACTTTTAAATGCCGGTTTTTGGGGTCTACTATTATATACCAAAGTATTAATTCACATCTGAGATGAACTTAAGCCAAAAAATGTTGTTTTTTATGTCTGATAAGTACAACATGCAGCCTTTAACATGCATTATTAAATGGTTACTCCATTGTCATTACTTAATTTAAGTAATAAATATGATGTTGAACCCCCACCCTAAATATGCCACACTAATTTGAGGCTTTTTTTTTAAAATTCATTTTCACTGATATGGACTTAGGTCTTGAGAAAAATAACTTAAATTTAGGAGAAGCTGGAAAAAAATTGACAATAGAATTTCTTCCACCACACTGCATTTTCTATAAGGTCCCCCGAATGCCATACTAAAAGTCCAGAAAAAAATCCAAGTGGAGGGAATATGACTCATTTTGCATAAATCCAAAAAATGGCCGCCAATCCTAGGATTTTTACAAGGATTTTGTTGGATTACTTATGTAAAAAATCTTTTGGCACCTATAATGCCTACATTTGCTATGTATGGAATACATTATCTATCTGTCTTATACAGACACCATTCATTCTTGACAGAAGTGTACTTAATTGGCATTATATAAATCCAAAATGGCAGCAATATTCAAGGTTTTCTTCACACTGATTGGTTATATTACTTATCTCAAAACTAAAATTTATTTTGCCACCTCTAAATGCTTAATTTATTACATTGATGACTATTTATTTTATTTGTCTTATACAGACACCATACTGTTGGTAGAAGTAATTTACCTAATTGCATAATCCAAAATGGTGCCAATTCTACAATTTGGAGCAAGATATCAAACTTTGAACGGTTATATACAGTATTTTACACTGACAGACACACAAACAGATTTAGACATTTGTTTTCACTATCACTGGCTATATAAGCGTAGAGGCCAACCCCCACCTCCATCATTACACCACCCCACCCCCAAACACCCCCCAACCACCCACCCACCCACCCACAACAGGTTTGCAATTGATAAAACCACGTTTTTTTTCAACTTGTAAAACCTGTATTTTCAATTGCAAATTTGGATTATCGCCGGATATATAGTACCTGGTTTCCATTGAAAAATAAGTGTTTTTTATTTAAAAAAAAAACGTATTCTCGCCAAGCGAAGAATCCAACTTTTTCAATACACCAAGAAAGATGACACAAAGTTTTCATTGAGAATCCAATTTTATCGACTGAGAATCCAGTTTTTCAAATGGAAAACCAGGATCTTCCCAATCGGATTCCCATTTCTTCATCGAGAATTAGTTTTCAATCAAAAAGCTTTTTCTTCGGCGATTTACAAATACATCAAGAAATCAAGGTTTGTACAAGTGAGAATGGGGACTCTAGACTATAGGCATCAATGACGTGGCATAATTGTGTGCAGTTTCTGAGTCCGTTGAGGTTGACCCATGTTTTCCTATCAAGGTCACAACATTTGGGCTGCTAGATAGGATCAAACACAACTGCTTTAGGTTCAACTGTAGAAGACGACCATAGTCAGACCCATTGCGTTGATCCACAAGATCCATGGGCATTGGCTGCGGACTGCAGTGTCATGGGTCGGGTAGCAAAGTGATTACGTGGACAACTAGGAACCTTAAAGAGTGTTGTAGGGGAGTATGTTACCGGTGTCGTCACACTTCTTCTGGTGACCTAGATCGTCTGAAGGATCCTCCAAAGGTTTGCAGGAAAACTATATGCCAGACAGAATTGGATGATATTCTACAGGCGTCGACAAAAGTCTCATTGTATTCATTCAGAATGACATCAATCTTGTGTGAATGTACACTGTCACTCCATACTGATGCGGCTATTCAGCAGTTGAGTATGCGAAAGGCAACGGTTTGATTGTGTGTCTGTCAAAGGATTGCAACCCGTCCCAGTCCCTGTGAGCCTTCTGAGGAGGTTGAAACGAGGCTGAGTCTTAGCAGCGACTGTTCTTGGTGTGTTGATGGAAAGGGCTTCGGGTCAATTATGACGACAAGGGTTCTTGGTGTTTGGACATCGTCGTGACAGTTTTTCTCCATCTAGAAGTGATGTTTAATTTCTATTTAGCGCAGTTGTTTGCAGGTGGGAAAATAGTAGAGACTACAGTCTTGGGTTTGTTGGGTTTAAGTGCCATCGGTGGAACGGAATGGGTACAGTGAGATGGTCTTTGGGCCTTATACGCACCAACGGCCTCAACGGAATCGCAGAATTTCAACGTAGCGTCTCTTGAGTAGGAGTACTGCAAAGATGTCCCTTAGGCATATTGAGACATACAGGTTGAAGAGACTGCGGTTGCCAGGCAACAAAATTGTGGGAACCACCTAAGTTTGGGCTTTCTATGGCATTGTCCATTTGATGTCCCCGGGATGAAAGATCCGAGATGAGCAGAATTATGAACTTGACAAGCTTGACATCAGGGAGGACTTTGAGTAGCTTTAAAAGTGACAGGAGGGATTTTTGTAGGATACGAATTTCTCTCAAATTTCACTGGATCGGTCCGTAGACCACCTACCGAGAAACGTTTCGACGGTTTATTTGGGACACAAGTCCAAAAGAAAACCGCAAACCTGGTTTTTGAACTTGCTGCTATGTAATCCGTTCCCATAGAAAACCATGCTTTGACACTTTCTGTCGTGCACGCCAGAAAATAACTAAATCATCATCCTATTACCTAAAGACCGGCGTATTCGCTTTTTATTCACTTCAGTTTGATCTAATTACATTGGTAAGCATTCCAAATATGTAAAAAAAACGGGGTTCGAGAATAAATTGGGGCGATTCTTCCTGGAACATGCTCCGCAATGTCTCTTTAAGGTAGAGACCTCTATGTCAACGTTATCATAGGCAGCAGATAGATCTATAAAGACTGCTCCAGACGTTTGCTTCTTCTTGAAGGCTGTCTAGATATCATTGGCCAAGTCTTGCTATCTGATCTGTTTGATTTAGACTTCTTTGAAAGCAAATTGGGTGGCGTGGTAATTGGCCTGAACCATATCATCTAATACTACTAGTACAGTCTTTCCCAAGCACTAATTCATTTGAGATAGTGGCGAGATGGTTTCGTAACTATGGGCTCGCTTTGCTTTTCTTTTGGCTTCAGCATTCCACTGACCTTTGAAGTACTCCATCTGACGGAATGTTGGATGATCCCATAGACGCTAGAGAGAAAGAATTGGAAGCCATCGCACTCTTCAGGTGCCATTGCTTCCAGAATTCTGTATGGACGCTGTCATTGCCAGGAGCTTCCCATTCTTGAAAACTTGATTCATCGTGATCTCATCATATGGTGAATGTTAAACATGGACCTCGACGGTGGAGAGGTTTGTAGAAGTTGGGTAATCTCTTCCGTTTAACAGCTCGAGCGTGGCCTTTTGCCTATGGGGTCTTGCCACTTTCCATTGGTGACAAGAACTGAGACATGCAATTGCAGAGACTAACACTGTTTAACTGACAGCTTTTGACCTGTGATCCCTTGTTGACGGTGTTTTCGGCCTTGCAAAGCTTGAGTGGGTTAAAGTACGATATTGGATATCTCCCCTCGTCGCATTCCTTGTTCCCACAGGTGTAGGGGTTCTGCCTCTTTGAATGGAATGTTAGCTACTTAGTGGAGCATAGAGCAGAAGACAGAATATGTGTCGTTGATGTGAGAAGACCGGTTTGCGCTTGGGTAACAGTCACTACGGAGTTGTTTGGAACTTTGGGCCCCTTGGCTTTTCCTGACGTGCCATCTCTTTTTTTTTTTATAACGGCCGGTGTGACCTCGAATGCACTGATTAACCAAGATAGGACAGTGGCCTGATCTAATGAATCTAGGGAAGATCTTTCTGGATCAGCAGGATCGGATGTCCCTGGTGGACTGTTGACTGGTCGGGAGAGGTAATTGCCTCAATGATTGCTTTAGTAAGGTCAATCCCTTTCCTGTCCACAGGCAGTGGACCCCGCTATCAAACAGCAGTTGGCGGTGTTAGAATAGTCCATTCTCGACCAGAACATAACCTAATATTTAATGTGCAGTGTCCTACCTTCAGCCACATGGTGTAGCAAATTAAGGCACGTGGCTTACACAAGTTACCGGAGGTATTCAGGGAAAATAGATAATATGGAATATAAATTTTAAAGTCCATCAAAGTTTTGTGCACATGTTCACAAAAATTTTGTTTTACAAAGTTTTGATCAATTAAGGTAAAACTGTAGAACTGACAGCCCTTTGGGTTTTAATACAAGTAAGGACTGGCTTCTCTCTATAACATGATGAAGTATAATCCACTTCTGAAATGGTAAATTTATGGTACTGTAAAAGCTCATCCAGGAGAAGAAATAGGCAAAATTAATAAATTCTGAAAATGGCAGCCATTTTGAATTTATGCAAGTATTCACGCTGTTTGAAAGTCTCATTTATTATGATCAGATAAACCCAAAATATCAACCGGCGACAACTTTTTACCTACTGATTTGGATTTATTTTATTCCCCTAGCTACGTCCTGTGTAAAATTTTGTATGCAATTTCATTGCGGGCAATGCTAATTTTCATAAACATCTAGTTTTACACTCGTTCTATGAGGAAATCAGCATATAGAGGGCGCTATAACATACAAATTCTGACCTTTGTAGGGCCTCTATGGCAAGATTCCTGCAATGGATTTTTTTTGATTTTTTGCGGAGGGTTAATAGCTCTTGCATTTCCCTCACTTTATATCAGTTTGGTAAAATTGTGTCCTGCCTTTGCTTAAAATTGCTCTAATAATAAAAGCGACCATTTGCATGGATCCAAACGCTGTTGTAATGTTATGCTTTCCCCCAATCAGGTTACGTATTCCTATATAACGTATAAAAGCATAATGTACTTATTTAATGTAAAAAATATTCATTTTATGGCTGCCACACACTTTGGGACATCGATACCACAAAATGAATGTAAAAACATAGGAATTGGCGGCCATTTTTGCTTTAGCAAATTACCAGTACTTGCCCCCACCACTTGGATTTTTTGGACTTTTAGCATGTCATTCTAGGACCATTAAGAAATGCATTGTGGTGAAAAAAATCTATTGCAATTTTTTCCAGGTCATAATCATATATTTCCCAGCCTAACTTTCAAGTGATGTAGGTTTTATCAATAGCCATCATGGA
>JAMKCH010057158.1:0-71886 GCA_023653785.1 Ophioderma brevispina | reverse complement strand
ATAAAAAATGGTAGCGTTTCATATCAAACGTCCCATTGATGAAATGAGGTATTCGAGTGATTCCGTCATGCCGCGGTATGGACTTGTGCAGTACGCTTGCGGAGTGAATGAATGGGCAATACCTCATTTGACATTCCACGGGACTTCTTATATGAACGTCGACCAATGTGATACAAACTTCAAGAGCTTGTTGCCGTACTAGTATAGGCACCGCCTTTTTGATGGTTTCTAAATTTTGTGGACGCACTTCGTGTTAGAAAAAAAATAACTGAGTGCGCCTAAATAAAAAAAAATCCTTTAAGAAGTAAAACAGGACAAAGAAAAACATCACCGCCGCGTAGTGCTAAGCGCTCAATCTAATTAAAAGCAAATGCGCGCAGGATGCTGAGAAAAAACTATTGTTTTCTGGCGCAAAAGCTCCAGTAATGTTCCGAAACAGTACTTTAGAATACGCCAAAGTTACCAAATACCAACATGCGATACCTGTATTGCTTTAAACTATCATATCGGAGATTGCATGACAAAGGATGAATATAACGTATTTTCTTCAATCTTCACACTTTAGAATGACATATACTTCACAAATTTATTTTAAGAGTAAAACAAAACGTAGCAACGATTTTGAAAAAAAAATAAGTATTAATGTTTGTATCTAAAATTTCAAATTATATATAATTTTTACCATCTGTGCTTTAATATCACATAAAGGTATACTATCCACTCATAGGCATTCCAATTATCAGTAACCAAAAAATTATAGACATTGATGAATTGCCGCCGTAAACATACTTGAAACAAATTAGAGCATAATTCAAACGTTACACCTATTGCAAGCTTGTTGTAAACACTAAGGCTAAGGGGGGGTTCCTAGTACCCCAGAATTGTTTTGCGGCGATTTCTCAGTCGTGAAAAAATATTTTCGAACTAATTTTTTGTAATGTGTAACTTATTGATGCGCTTCTTCCTAAACAAAATTGCAAAATTTCTAGACCGGAATGAGTAATTTAGCAACGGGAGTGTGATTGTAAAAATAAAAAAATTAGCAAAAACCCTGTTGCCATAAATATTTTTTGCTTATGTATGTTCATATGAATGAAAACAAAATAATTACATAAAACAGAAAAAATATTACCCCTTTATGTGCTTAAAGAAGCGATTCATCACGAGCGACTGCGCGCCATTGCTATACACACTATGGCCAAATAGCCTGCACCCACAAAAAAGACAAGAATGACAAAATGGTAATGTTTGTGGTAAATATGTGTAATGGTTCCTTATAGAGCAGATATAAACATCCAAAATGATTTGCCAATGTGTATGCTGTGGAAGCAGGGGTCGCGAAAACATCATGCTACTTTTTTGGAGCGATTTTTCCGCATTCGAAAACAATGATTTGCCCCAATTTCCAAGACGATAAACCGGAACTCAATTATACTGCACATTTGCCTGTCTTATGCCCCTCAAAGGTGGTATGAGGTTTCATTTGCAATTTGCCATCGGGAAAATGGTTTCCTTAGGGGGGGTTCCATGGAACCCCCCTTGAGGCACCAATGTGAGTGAAAACACCTTAGGACTTAAGTGTTTAATCAGAACGCATAATGGTGGACTTAAACAGACCAGACCTGCTTCGAATATCTTACTGTTACATGTATTGGGAACCTATCTAATTTTGTTTCTCTTTATAAACGATCAAATTTGTTCTAGTATAACTCACAATAAAATTTTGATGACAAAGGCATGGAAAGAAACCTGACTCAGAAGGTGAGAAAAACATTAGATCATCGTAATTCATTATAGATAGATCATGGAACGAGAGAATGAAATACAAGGCCCAAATGATAAATTTAAAAATTAACAGTCTTCATTTCAACCACCCCCCCCCCCCCCCCCCCCCCCCCCCTATCGTACTAGTGTCGAGAGTTTAGCGTGAGCCTTGCGCTTACATGGGTAGGATTATAAGACTACTTCGGATAAGTACTGATTTAGTTACTAATGATAAGTTAATATTACTTTATGTTTTAAGGCAAAGTAAAAAGAGGTCACAGAAGTATTGATTAGAAGTAAGATGGGATTTCAAACGTATGTCAGTAAGATGTTTGAGGAAGCGTTTGTACTTTACATGGAGTGGATATTAATCTTTCTGAGAAATACTAATTAAGACACATTTACCTTATTGATTTTCAGTTTTATAAGGTAATCTGTAAGGTGTTGCAATTAAACCCGTGCCAGAAGTGGATAGCTAAAGGACATTTCTCTAGCATACGCAGTCGGTTCAGGTGGCGCCATTAGACAAGTTGAAGAAAGTTTTTCCCTACATGATCATTAAAGGAATTTCTTTTTTGCAATCACGACATTAGGTATAAACACATTTAAGCTTTAATGCTCACTTAATGATGCGAAGTTAACTTCAACTATCTATCATGTCTATCGGAGTTCTGCATCAACAGCCTCGGCATTACGCTCACCGAGCCAGAAGTAGAAAAGAAAAGGAAAAGCAAAATGGCGGGTGATATCTCTTTGCCCATGCCGTAAATAGAGAGTATCAATTATGGTTTATAAATAGAACGTTCAGTGCCTAGTGACTGATAATGTACATCAAGATCAATAGTAGATAGAGCTTCAATTTTGAGTTTGTAGTGTATCAATACCGTATCTAATAAAAACCTTCATTTCTTCACAAGTTCTGTACAGTTTAGTCGACCCGCCAAAAAAGCCTTACTAGAATTAAAGATCAACTCTGGTCAAACTTAAACGTAACCTTTCGTAAGTTAGATCGCTCGTAACTGTACACAGCCTGGAAATCTTGTTTATATTGATTAGCACTGAATAACAATACCTTACACGTATAACCTTATGCCAAGACGCGTCGGTAATAGGTCGAAGAATTCCAGAGGCTCTATTTCGCATGCTTAGTTTCACCTCATTTCGCGGGAAAAAGGCGGTCCTCTCGGATTTACAAGAGATTTTGTGAAATGCATGCGAGTCTGATATACGGTACCATTACTTTTTTCTTCAATTCTCCTTAAACATAAACACTCGCTTCGACGTCATTAGCTGTGAAGTAATACGCCAAAGGCAAACGGCCGACAGTCACGAATTCGCATTACGCCGGACCCACGCGTCATTCAACCATCCATCGAAATCCCTGATAGGATTGTTATTTCAATCTGTTTGTTAATTGAGCATCCTGAAGTAGAGAATTGTTTGGCCAACGTATTATCGGAAAGGGGACGCGTCATAGAATCCAACCCAGAATTAAATTCTTGCTCTACGCACGTCAACGGGGACCGGGGTTTTTAGCTGTTTTTAGAGAGGCTTTGTGTTTGTGAAATGTCTGCATGACATATCACTCCAAATACTACTTAATTTCCAATGATCCTATTATCTGCATGTCAGATTAGTGACTTAAATTCTCAATAATGCATGTGTGGTCCCAAATGTCCTTATTACCAAGGCATGTTTTTCTTATTTAGGCATTTAGATTCATACAATTAAATACACTAAAGCAATGTCAGTGATTTGCAAACTCAAGACATGTAAAAATCAACAAATACAAATTTTAATGCCATTATTGAAACAGGGCTAGATATCTTAACCTTCCCGTTAAGTGATACGCACCAAAAGCAAGCACTATGACTAAAACTGGATATTTACCGCAGGATTGAATTGAGTCAAGTTTACGCACTGCTGTTCTCTTCCTTTTTGTTCAATTATCATTTGAAGTAAGAACCTAAAGGAAGTTCTATTGACTTATCATTCATTTGTTACATATAGGCATGCCAATTTCAATATTTTACGCTCTTGGGTAAATCACCAATAGCGCCATTGCGCTGTCGTCCCGGTTTGACTAATTATCCTTCAAGTTTTATTTGATCGTTCCATCAGTTATCATTCAAACCAAACTTACCTAGCAAACTGTAAAACAGTTTTGGAGGTTTAAATATAATTACTTACTTAGGTTGTCTAGACCTTTCTCTTCTTTCTCTGGAAGGTGATTAAAAAGGTGAATAAATAAATAATAATAAATAAATAATAAATAATAATAAATAATAAATTTGAACATGCAAGTTACTCACCCTTCCCCCTATCAACGATTCCAATTTGAATGCAGCTGCAATGTCCTTGAGATGCTTCATAGCTGATCAATGCATGAATAGTGATACCGCTGCGTGTATCAGGTAAGTGATGTGGGGATGTTGATTCTGTTGACGTCTGCTTTCAGACAATGAGCGGGTTTTGGTGGTCTCCTCCTACCAAAGTTATCCATGGATTAGAGTGTCATCCAATTGTGGTGAGCATGAGGGTGGCATTCGTTAGATATGGCCAAATTCTCCCAGTCCTTGTTGAATGAAATTTTGTTGAGGATGGTGAGCCAATCTAGGTTTTACGTGTGCCGTGTCTTTAATACTGATTTCCCGGGCAAGTCATTCCTTTTCCCATTATTTTCAAGAGGCACGTCATTTCCAAGGTTTAATCAACCGTCGTCTAGACGCTTGAATTTTGTAAATCCAGGCGGTAAAAAACGTTGGTATTCAAGTAGTATGTTAGCTGTAGTGTAAAGGTTGGATTTTCAATACAATTTCCTGAAGGTGCTGAAAAGTTTATTTAGGAAGCTGAAATCGTCTTATTCCAGAGAGGGAGAGAGCCCTAAAACCCTTGCATCCATCAACGTCTCTTATACCTATAGGCCGGTATTCCTTCCTAATTTTTGCCACGATCATCGTTTGTTGTGAATCTACTTTTGAGGAAGTTTCATAACAGAACCATGGAACGTGTCAGATGAGACGGTATGGAATATACTTTGGGAGTATCGGGTGATTCGACAACATTTGAATTAATATTAATAAAGCTACACTTCAAGACTACGTGCAACGAATTGTAAGGGTAAGACTGTATAGCAGATATTAAAATTAAAATTTACTGTGTTATCTGGTGATCACCTTAACCGCATAATGTTATCAGTTTTTCTGTTTGTTGTGTTGAGGATGCTAATAAGTGCCACTTTAAGCAAAAACTATTTTGAAACCTCGGCCATGTTAGAAAAGGCTAAATCAACAGTGTTGCAACAACATTATAATATTATTCCAGACGATGGCGACCAAGCCACTTTTAAGATAACAACTCACGCCAACGAATCAAAATAGATACAGCAATACAGACACCAACAACAAAACCAAAATTAAGCCTTTGAGTGGCGTCGACCATGGATGTTCCCATGACCTCGTCTTCGTCAACTATATTATAAACTCCTCAAAAAAAGTTTTGGAAATTTTTCAGAATGTATTTCTCATTAAATAAAAATGTTATACCACTCTTTCATATCAGTGCAAAGCTCCGGTATTTCCTCTGTACCAATGACACCAAAAATCATAAGAATTTATTTATCATGGTTGAGTGGACACTCATTGAATGTGTCGTTTTCGGGACAATATTTAGGCCGTTGACATCTCTTAAGTCCTCAATCTGGACGATAATGCAGTACTCCGAGACGATAATTCTCATAGGTATAGTGCTAGGATCGTTCAATGTTAACTGAGAATGAAAGGGTTAAAAATATCAGATTTTTTGGCCTGCGATCAGCAAACTATCAAATTGGGCAAATTCCGTTTAACCTAATCTTAATTTAAGCAACCCTAAATCGAGTACAGATACAGAAATTTGGCACTTTCTTTTTCAGACCTCCAGTATTCAAAGGAATGTTACTCAACAATGAAGTAATCAATTCTTATCTTTTGGTGTCATTGTCACGAGGAATAACTGAGCTTTTCGCTAATATACAATAGAGTGTAATAAAATATCCAGTTAAATGAAACAAACATGTATGAAAAAAATTTCCAAACTTTTTTTTGAGGAGTTTATATCACGGGAAAAAGGAGGATGTATTAGTATTAGGACTGTTATTCAAGAAAATTTTAATATTTTGTTGAGCTCTACTTTGGTATGTCTAAATACTATTCATTTCTTAAAAATGGGAGATTTAGTGGGCTTACGCGGTCGTAACCTTTAGTCTCGCATAAAAACTGTTAACATAATATTATTTTGATGTATGATTTATTTTACACACATAGGTGTGACTTAAAGAAAACTCACAAGTCTATGTTTTTACTTTTTTGCATTTTGCACGGGCTACTAGGTTAGTGCTAAGGAGATTAGAGACTTAGATTTTCTATAAAAAACATACAACTAAAGATAAAGACTACAAGGAAAAAAATAAGGATGTTAGAGCGAAATAGCTAAATTGTGCTCGGGCTGAAGGGCTTGCTGGGGAAGTGAAAAACATTAAATCGTTTGTATTCTCTATCAAAATGGTTATTTTGTCATTATTTGGTATATGACAAGAGCTGTGATATAGTATCATAATATGCAAAAAACTCAATTTCGCCAAAATGGTCGATTGCCTGTTTGGAAGACTCCTGACGATATGATTGTTTGTGGTCTTCTGTAGAACTAGGGGCAAAACAGAAGAGGTTATGACCACCACAGGAAATCCCTGACGTGTCTTCAATAACTGAAAACGTATCATGGTGTAAATCTTATCATTTTTTTACAATTTTATTTTACGAGAGGAATGGAATCCAATGTATAGTGTGTGTGTATTCATGTGTAGGGGTGTGGTGGGTTGAATATAGATGGAAAATTATGTATGTATTGGATAATCAGTGGCGGCAGACCTCTTTTTCTGGGGGAACGGGGGGACCAAAGTGAAATCTTGGGGGGGCAAAAGTGCAATTCTGGGGGGCAAACAAAATATGGAAAATTTGGGAATTTTTAACCAATTTTGGCCCAAAACTCGCTGATGTTGGCCACAATCACCGAATTTGGCAAAAATCCTTCATTTTTTTTCTTTCGGCCGGGGGGGGGGCAGAACAAATTTAGGGGGTTAATGCCCCCCCCCCCACCCTTGCCCTCCCCGTGGCGCCGCCACTGCATATATTATCATAACGAGTATAACACGTTGGCAATGCTACCCGCTTATTCTTACAAAATAACATTAATTCATTGTGTCGTATGAAACTATCGCGGTTACCAATACGTTAACCTATACAAATAGAATTGACTGCGTAAAAGTAATCAATGAACTTTGACATTGGGGGTTTTCTTTATCATACTGTATCTTAATGAGCTCCGGATGGTTAACATGTTGATTTTAAATAATACTTCACATGTTTATTTCTACTCCCTTTGACCAAATACCCCATTGACCACGGGCAATAATGAGCGGTCACATAATTTAGTACTCACGAATTAATCATTGGCCTGTGTTGTTGGATGCCAGCCACTGGCTCCAAAGCTCAAAGCCTTGTAGTCGTGGACTATTGGTTTAAAGTTTTCTAGTATAAGTATGACTAGTATGTTTAAAGGGACATTCACTTCCAAATCGGGGAGGGTGTCATGAATAAGTGCTTTCAGGCATTCAGGTGTATCGACCTGTCAACGTGACAATTATGGGTACATCCTATCATGTACTCATGAATATGATATGAAGTAATTCCATCCAACATGGCTTAAGCTAAATTCCTGTAAAGTTCTGTTGTAGATTTCACCGTCTCAACCTTTGGGTTTGAATTGCAATTGTCAGTAAAGTGCTAAATCCGGAAAAAAAAAAAAAAAAATATCTACCCTATTCCTTCGGGGTAGGTTTTCATCTTCATTGTAATAATTCATTTCATTTTATGCACAATTTTATCACGCAATAAACCACATTCATCCATTATAAAAACCTGTACTTTCAATGGATTTCTAGTCGAAGATAGATTGTATATTAGGCTAGCGGAGATTACCCTGTCCCAGAGAGGGGTACCTCAACACCCTTTGTACCCCTTCCGCCTACCATGCCTAAGGGCTGGTAGTTTCTCCTGACATTCCATGATTTCGTACATGCGGCGTCTCATTTTGAGGTAGTTAGGGACATTTCCTAGTGGAAAAAAAAATCTGTATATTAAGCCCTCGGAGGACTATTTCGTCCCAGAGAGAGGTACATCAAAACTCCTAGCACACACCTTCCGCCTCCCCTGCCTATAAGGGCCACAGTTATCCTGATATTCTAGCTTTCGTGGCTGTGGACTCTAAGTTTTTTAAGGCAGTTTCGTATCTGAACTATGAAAACGTGTTAGATGAGACGATTGGCATAGAAAATGTTTATGGGGGTAGCGGTGGGTAAACCGAAAACATCTTAAATGAATATTTAATTAAATTCCCCAAAACCGTACGAAGATAAAAAGATTTTGATTATAAAATGCAGGCATTGCACTTGTGTGCAAATATTTTTACTTTGGATAAACCTGCTAATCAACACCCTTAAAATTGGTTTACAATCTTGCTCTTGTTCTTTCTCTCCCTCTCCCAATCCTCTCTCTCTCTCTCTCCTAATTCATACTATAATGTTGTTAGAATGTCTAATTTCTTAGTATATAATCCTCATCACTCAAAGTCTTGCACTTTATTGATATCATTGATATCCTGATAAAAGTATTTAACATTTTACATTCTTTTGTGAGTACTGTTCATTCAATTCAGTGAGGTTACTTTGCAAGATTTAAATGTAAATTTTGTCATGATATTTTTTTTCTTCTGACACACTTACTTGTATTTGAGAAATATGCACTTTTATTTTGTCGGTTTGTTTACTCGATAAGACTTATTACCGAAATTGATTTTTTTTATTTGAAGATGTTGAGGTCAAATATTAACTCCGGAAATCCTTATAACGGCATGAATAGCGATTAACTTTCCTAGGAGATAGCCTAGCGCACACAAGTGGTTGAAAAAAAAACATTTGCGCTTGGCGGATTCGAACTGGCCCTCCGGGTGATAGATACCATAGGTGTTAGGTCCGAAAGGCGCCCATCGCTTTCCTAGGCATGGCGGTAGCATCAGAACGGTGTATTTTACATATACATTTATATTTTCAAACTTCTGATCAAGTATCTTGGTGTTCGACTTGATCAATCTTTATCCCTGTCTGTCCTCTTAGTACATCTTCCGTTCCGCATATTTATCTTTAAGCCAGATTGGTGCATTAGACCTTACCTATCTGAAAAAGCACCTCGATTCTGGTAATTCGATCATCACTCACGGCTTTAATTTTGTAATTCCATTTAGTCTGGGTATCCACTCTGATCAGCTACAACGTTTTACACGCATCCAAAATTTTCCGCTCGCCTATCTCAGAAACGTAAACATGACCATATTAAACCTTTGCTTATTGAGCTTTACTGGCTTTACCCGTGGAATTGCGCCATAAATTCAAACTGGCCGTTTTTGCCTTCAAGATTTCGGCGGTACCTTTCCGTTATATTTGTCATCTTTGCTTTCCACTTACCAACATCACGTTCACTCCGTTCATCATCTGAAAAGTTATTGAAAACTTCCACGGGTCAACCTTAAATCTGCTGGTGAACGCTCATTTCATTTCGCTGCGTCAGCTGTTTGGATTTCACTTCCAACAGCAATCGCAGTATCCCCAAGCTCGCAAGACGTCAAAGTCACGTAAAACTCACTTTTTCATCAGCTTTTCATGGCTCATAGCTGTTTCGTTTGATTTGTACGTGTTTATTGTTATGGCGCCCTGAGTTCTCTTGAAGATTTTGCGCCTATAAGAACTATTTATATTATGATTATGATTTATTTGTGTTTGGAAATTTTAACTACTTTAGTTCTCCAGGTAGACAAGGAGTGAATATTATTAATCTTTCCCTGGGAGATCTAGCCACCGCACACAAGTCTGTGCTCCTCTACCGACACAGGATTGATAGCTCAGTTGTGCAAGGCGCCGGGTCTCTAGTTTATAATACGAGGGTCGCTGGTTCGAATCCGGACAGGCGCATTTTTGTCAACATTATGTCGCTGGCTATTCGCCAGGAAAGATTAAACAAACCATAAATTATTTATCCAAATCGATTCCCTGATCTTTCTTTTGGATTGTTGATGCTGTTTGTTATTAGGGCAAGGGGGGGGGGGTAATCCGCAGTAAACAGAGAGTCGGAAAAACATTCAAAATATATCTCGTATTTTGATCATCCAAGTTGGGATGAATATGCCTAGAGCGAGATAGGAAGCACTACATTTTATGTTTTTTAGGTAGTCCTGGGTCTGAAAAAAACAAAACTTATGGATTTAAAGAAACTCGAATTTAATTTCTTAAACTTAATGCCAAAACTGCATCGGAAATACAGCAAAGAAAATAAATAATCAACTTCTGGAATTTTATCATCAATTTTGTAGGACAAAATTAGGTGTGCAGGTTTCCGAATTCGGAAACCTTTCACAAATTATTCATTTGGAATAGTAACTACTAATTTATAACTTCGAAGTTATGGTACACTAGCCGAGGCACACAGAAAGGTAAACATTTAACGCAGAGTGAACAGGGAGGTCATATCCCTCTTTCGAATACTCAAGCCTTTTTTTTTTCCATCTGGGAATAAGACTACAACAAATTTTCCCGATCAAACCAACATAAAGGATTGCGAAAGCTCAAGAAACGAAAGTGTTAAACGTTTTGATTTAACAAACGTGTTACCTACAATCCTACGAAATCCTTAATTAATTGAATTTCTAATTGCCTGTATTGATGATTTTGGATGTTTCTGACATCCCTGGTTTCATGTTTGGTCTGTGCATAGTCGTTATTAAATAACAAATTACTAATTTCCTGCAGTCAATTTCTCACGTGCTTCTCATTGTAACTTAAGCGATTATAACAACGGAAAAATGCTGTGGGCAAATATTAAATCCGAAAATACCTACATTTATATGTCACTTCATTATCCTACTTACGTGTTGAACACCAACATCATCTAAAAGCTCGCACGCCGACATTTCATATAATATTAGATCCGTTTTATTAGTTTGTAATGATTGACGCAGTATTGGTGTAACAATACATACGTGATCCTATCTTGATACATACGTTAACCCGCAAAGGTCTATCACCTTTCTTATAGTATCTCTCATTGGGTCTTTACATGGTATTACACGAAGAAACCTATGAGTAACCAATAAAAATATACCTTCTAGTATATGTCTATGCACATTAATGATTTGAACATGTATCTGATTGGCTGATCACATCATATAACCCTGTGGATGACCAATCAAATTATCCGAAAGTGCCCAGTGGGTTAAGCGAATATGTCATGTATCTGGAGCGGCGGCTGCTGCCCCACTTCTAACACGCGGCCCAAGACACTTAAAGAGATATAGAGAGTCCACTTCTCAATGTGAATCAGCTGAAATTCAAAACATTTTAGATGTTTTAACATCTAAATGTTTTGTGTGGTGTACTCTAGTACTTAAAGGGACACGAGGATATTTTCTGAGGATACAAATTTACCGAGAAGGGTTTTTTTATAAAAATGTTAACAAAAAACATTTTGAACTTCCCTGCTGTCCTAATCGGCCCAACAGAGAAGCAAGTTTACATTTTCTGTCGTGCATGACTAATAATACACGAAAATACTAATTTATCACACTTGTAAGCATTCTAAATATGCAAAAAATGATATCGTCAAAAAAATTCAGCGCCTCTTAAAATATACCCGTATCTTCAAGGACCCCTTTTGGCAAACGCAACACGCTTGCTTCAATAATTTGCCCTCTATCACCAGAAAAATCATGAAAATATTTTAAAAAAAATAATAATATAAGGCCATAAATCTCGCTCTAAATCTGAAGCATGCACGAGTAATTGCTGATCAGTGTGTTCCCTTGCGGACACGGCCTTAATAATCCACTTTGCACGTGGCAGTCGTGTTTGCCTTGAGAGCTCACATACCAAATCTTTTGTTGGCTGTTTCTTGTGGAGCATTAAAAGTATTCATCTGAGTATGATACCATCTTTGTAAATTTCAAATCTACGGTATATACATTTGCCAGGTGTTAAGTAGCCGGGCCCATATTTTCGATTACATTTTTTTTCGATAAGATTACTAAGATTTCTACATGGTGGGTCGTTTTGGCGAATGAACATAGCGTACATTCTAAGGTATCCCAGATTTGTTTTTCCGGTGAAATAATCCTCATTCTATAAATTCCAAAATGATGGTATGATATTCGTTGGGATTTAAAATATATTATTTGGCATAATTCCGTTAACAGAGTAAGGCAAAAAGAAAAAGAAAAAACATCACCGCCGCGTAGTGCTAAGCGCTAATTCTAATTTTAAAAGCAATGCGCGCAGGATGCTGAGAAAAAACAGTAATGTTCCGAAACAGTACTTTAAGATATGCCAAAATTACCAAATACCATCATGCGATACCTGTATTGCCTTAGCTAACATATCGTGAGATTTGCATGACAAAGGATTGAATAAAACGTATTTTCTTCAATCTTCACACTTTAGAATGACATATACGTTCAACAAATTTATATTAAGAGCAAAACAAAACGTAGCACAATTTTGGAAAAAAATAGGTATTAATATTTTATTAAATGTTTGAATCTAAAATTTAAAATTGATTATCCGAAATCATTAATTATCTAATCGCACAAAAGGTAATTACTATCAACTCATAGGCATTCCAATTATCATGTAACCGAAAAATATATACATTGATGAATTTGCCGTCAAATATCTTGAAATAAATAGAGGCATGGTTCACGTTCCACTTCATTTGCCAGGCCTTTTATTTAATCAGAGCGCATATTGGAACAATAAAAACGACCTGCTTCAAATGCTACTGTCTAACGCATCAATGGTAACATATCTTGGTATTTTTTTTTTTATTATTTATACACGATCAAATTTGTTCTAGTATAACTCACAATAAATTTTGATGGAACAAAGGCACTGGAAAGAAGCCTGCTTCCAGACGGTGAGGAAACATATAAGATCATCGTTAATTCATAATAGATAGATCGTGTCCCGGAGCATGAAATACAAGGCCCAAAATGATAAATTTAAACAATTAACATCCATTTCAATCGTACTAGTGTCGATGAGTTTGAGCGTCGAGCCTTGCGCTTACATGGTAGGATTATAAGACTAATCGGCGAGAGAAAGTGGTTGACTGAATTATAGTACTAAGATACTGTTAACCATTATTTTATGTTTTAAAAGCCAAATGTTAAGAAGAAGTCCAGAGCGAAGTAATTGATTTAAAAAGTAAGATTGGATTTCATGAAACGTGTGAGGTCAGTAAGATATTAATTTTCGAGAAATACTAATTTAAGACACAATATACCTATTGATTTCAGTATCTAGAATTAATCTGTAAGGGTTGTGCAATTACCTTTGCCAGAAGTGGAATGACAAAGACATTCCTCTAGCCATGCGCAGGCGGTTCCAGGTTGCCGCAATTAGACAAGTGCAAGAAAAGTGTTCCATACATTATCCTTCAAGGAATTGCTTTTTGCAATCACGAAATGAGGTATAAATCACATTTGTTTTTTAATGCTCACTTAATGATGCGAAGTAACGTTCAAACTATCTATCTGTATATTCGGGTTCGCCTCAACAGCTCGGATTAGGTCACCGAGCCAGGGGGGGGGGGGGGGGGGGGGGGGGGAACAGTAAGAAAAAGAAGAAGGAAAAGCAAATGGCGAGTATATTCTCTGTCCCAGGCCGTCGTAAATCAAAGAGTATTCAATAGTTTATAATTATAAATATAAACGTAAGTGCCTATGTTGGACATTGATAAGAAAACAAACAAATCGTAGATAGAGTAGTTCAATTTTGGAGAGTTTGAAGTTGTATTCAATACCGTATCTAATTAAACCTAATTCTCACAAGTTCGTGTACAGTTTAAAATACGAAAACGACCTCCAAAAAAAGTCTAAATAGAGCAAGATCACTTCTGGTCAAACTTAACGTAACCTTTCGTAATGCTTAGATCGCTACGTAATCTGTACACAGCTGGCAATCTTGTTTATATGATTAGCCACCTGATAACACTAATCTTTACAAGTATTAACCTTATTGACCAAGACGCGTGCGGAATAGGTTGAAGAATTCCAGAGGCTCTATTTCGCATGCTTAGTTTCACCTTCATTTGGCGGGAAAAATGCCGTTATCTCTCGATTTACAAGATTTTGTGCACACGCATGCGATGCTTATAAGGGTACATACTTTTTCCCTCAATTCTCCTTAAACATAACACTCGCTTCGACGTCATTAGCTGTGAACTAATACGCCAAAGGAAAACTGCCCGCCCACCATAGTCACGAATTCACATACGCCGAGCCCCGCGTATATCAACCAGCATCGAAATCACTGATAGATTGTTATTTCGCTCTGTTTGTCATGAGCATCTGAAGTAGAGAAAGTAGAGGAAATTTGTTTGCCCGCGCTATTATCGGAAATGGACGGTCATAGAAGTCCAGAATTTTAACAGTTCTCTCTCCACACGTTCGACGGTTGTACCGGGATTTTAGCGTTTTTCGGAGAGGGCTTGTTTGTGCGAAAATGTCGGTATGAAATGATGCCACTCTAAATACTTTAATTTCCAATGATCTATTATCTGCATGTCAGGGTCACTGACTAATTCTCAACAATTGCATTTGCGGTCCCAAATGTCGCTGCATTACCCAGGCATGTTTGAGGTTCGCTAACAATTTTAAGACACATAAAGCAAGTCAGTGATTTGCACAATCAGAATCTAAGAATCAAAAATCAGATTTATGCATTATTGAAACAAGGCTAGGTATCTAAACATATCCTGTAAGTAATTAACACCAAAGTAACTAATTGAATAAAGTGGATGTTTACTGCAGCAGAGATTAAATGAAGTCTTTTTACGCAATGTGGTCTCTTCCTAACTGTCAATTTATATTTGTGAAAGAGTAAGACGTACATAAAAAAACTCTACAGACTTATCATTCATTTTAAAAAATTATTTAAGATTTCGCATGGATCACCGCAGCATCATAAGATGAGCTGGCTTCGGTTTCTGACGGAATGGGTCCTCAAATGTTTACTGTTGATCGGTCCATCAGGTTTATTATCCAAACCCTGTATAGTCCTTCCAACTCAATAGTGACCATTTTCTATCAGAGCAAAGACAGTATCCTCGCGGCACTCGTGACCAAGACTGATCAACAAAAAGGGGAACCATCAATTCGAAATTCGTGCAAATTTACCCATAATGCAAGGTTTTAAAAAGCAGTCAATTTTAAGATAATTTCTTACTTGGTGTCTAGACATTTCTCTCTTTCTTGGAGGGTTGTTTAACTGACATTTGGCTTTTTAATGAAGGATAATGAAGAGAAGCAAATGGGGGCCCTCTTCTTAAATATGACTTTATATTATTATTCAGCCACTATATATTAGTCGATTTTTTTTTTGTCATTATTGTATTGGAAAAATTTATAGTAAAGGAACCTTTATTATAGTATCTAAAACGCGAAAAAAAAAATAAAAACGCAATGTTTTATGCAATGATCCCGGGACATTTCTGATGTAATAACATAGTAAAATTGGCACAGCTGTTAAGGTACGTTAGCACCATATATTGGTTCATATGAAGCAACAAAGCCTATGAGAAACACAATGGGCCAATTTTATTAGGAAGAGAATTGACGGGAGTTCCGTAACTGACCCATTGACACACTTTTCCTGACACACTTATGAATTCCGGAAACCATTCACGGAAATAATAGCACAGGTTTTATTCCGTTAAGGTTTCGAATTCATAGTGGTGTCCAGAAAAAAGTTGTGTTCAGTTAAAGTCAGGTTACGAAACTCCACTAAATGGACTGATTTTGGCTTTTAAAAAAATCAGGCAGGACATTTTTAGTACAATAGTTGGAATCGGGCATGTTAGTTTTTCAAAAAGAACAAATATTAAAAATGTATAATCGCTATAATTTTTAAACTTATCGATTATGATAATCTGAAGCCGATAGGGTGTGCTGCTGTGGAAGACTCCTAATAAATTCAAGATTGGACATACTCATAAATTTAATCACTCATCTCACGTTTATAGTTTTTACTGCTCATAATACAGGGGCAGAAAATGGACCCTGATTGTCCGCCATTTTGAATTTTGAAATAAACAATATATTACATATCATCGAAAAGACTTCTTTTTATTATCTATTTTACGCGTAAAGATATTTCCAATAGAATCGGTTAAGTGTATTAAGTAGTATGTGTCGAGCTTACAGTGTCTTGTGATTCAAGTAATCGGCTTTTCCCCTATCCACGGATTCTCCTTTGAATGCAGGGCGGCAAATTTCTTTGAGATGGCTTAATAGATGATCTATGCATGAATAGTGATATCTTCTTCGTGATATCAGATAATGATGTGACTTGATGCTGTTGGACGTATGCTTTCAGGACAGTGAGGGTTTTGCGTGTCTTCCTCTACCAAAGTTACCATGGATTAGAGTGTCAAAACCCCAATTGTGGTGAGCTATGAAGGTGCATTAGTTAGATAGGGCCACAGTTATCCAGTCTTGTGAATGAAAATTTGTTGAGGATGATGAGTTCCATATCTAGATTTTTAAGTGTTGCCGGTATTTAAATACCGACTTCCGCAAGCCATGTCGTTCCATTATTTTCAAGAGCACGTAATTCCAAGGTTATCAACCGTCGTCTTAGACCGGAACTTTTAAATTGGGCAGTGAAAAAACGGTTGTTAGCTGTATTTAAAGGTTGATCAATACAATTTTGAATTTGCTGGAAAAAATTTATTTAGGAAGCTGTGAGATTGTCGTATTCCAGAGAGGGGGAGAGGCATTATTAGAAACCTTGGCAGCCACCACACGTCATGATACTAGATGCCGTATATCCTTTAATTTTACACGATATGGTGTGTTGTTTTTTTTGAGTCTACTTTGAGGTGATGGAGTTTAAGACTGAACATGAAAACGTGTAAGAGGGACGGTTTTTGGGAATAGCTTGGGAGTAATAGGATCGGGGGTGACTTTTGACAAACACTTTGAATTAATATTAATTAAAGTCTGACCCTGCAAGACTCAGTGCCAGAAATTGTTCGGGGGAGGGCTATATATTAGCAGAATTACAATTCAAAATTTACTGTTTATCTGGTGATCAACAACTAATTGCATAATTATATCCTTTTTTTCCTGTTTGATGTTGAAAGGATGCTAATAATGCCCACTTAAGCAAAACAACTTTGCAACTACAGCCATGTGTTAGCAGTGCCGCCAGGCGCCAGGGGGGCATGGGGGGCTTTGAGGGAAAATCAGAGATTTGGGGCCAAATTTGAGTAAAAATCTTAGTCTAAAAAAATCTCCAAATATTTGATAATGTTCCCCCCCCCCCCCAGACAGAATTTTCACGTTGCCCCCCACCCCTCCCCCCCCCGGAAAAGACGGTCTGGTGCCGCCACACTGCATGTTTAGATGGCTAATCAACAGTGTTTGCAACAACATAAATATATTATCCAGACGATGGTTGACCAAGCATTTTAAAACAGCAAAACTCACTCCAACGACTCAAAACACGATGACAGCCATACAGACACAAACACATAACAAATTTAGCGCTTTTAATGTGGAGACTATAATATAATATAGTATTTATATAGCGCCTTTAACAAAAGATCAAAGCGCTGTACAACTAGAAATGAACTAATGGCCCTAAATCATGGCGCCAATGAACAAAAAGGGACACGGCAATTTTAAAAACACCAAACTAGTACAAAGACAAAGACAACAAATATGGATGTTTACCACCACGATGGCAACACGTTGAAAATAGAATAAAGGACAACAATTAACGAAAAACAAACCAATTCTAATTTAAAAAAAAAAACAATAAACAAAACAGAGAAGCGGCCTAATTAACCATATGAGACAGGAAAAAGACTTGCGATTCGATTTTGTGATTTTTTTGAAAAACAGGGCAAGGGATGGTGTTCCCTCATGGCTCTTGGAAATGTAACATTCTGTGGACCGAGCAACAAGAAAACGACTTAGCTTAGAACCCGTTAGATTGATTCTACTGAGTTCACCAGAAGGAGCTTGTCCAGTGGAGATCGTGTCCCCTCCCGCCCGGATATAGAAGTTAAGCAAAGCGGCAAAGATAAGGTGGAGCAAAGACCATGCACAACACTTAAAGGACATATAAGAGAAATTTGAAAAAGAATACGTGGTGGAGATAAGTTCGCAGCACTCTCAGAGACGAGAGGCAGAGAACACCAGACGAGCTGCACGATGTGAAAGTGTCTGGAGGGCCTGTTTATTTCTCCCTGAGTGATACCATAGAGGAAAGAATCAGAATTACCTAGTCAAAGCGGGGGTTATAAGAGAGCGGACTGCATGGTACACAGTGTCCCATCGATTATTGCGAATAAGCCCAAAAGATTACGAAGTGTATGGAAAATTGACAGATCTACAAACAGCAGTGCAGTGCATGTATGATTGGACATGGACCATTGTTTGATCAAAAACAATACCAAGATTTTTTGATTGACAGAGAGAGGCTTTGAATTGAAAAGTTGCCAACACGAAGGGTGATATCAGAACAGAACTAAATGGAAGCGAGGGGTGCCCAACAAAAAATTGTTTTTTCTCATTGAGTTTTAATTTATTGTCCAACATCCATCGTTTGATGTCTGCAATACAAGCAGAGAGTCGGTTTAGAAGCAATATCTGATTATCACCGGGAATTAGTCGGATCAAATGTGTGTAGAGTTGGTATCATCTGCGTACACTTGATAAACCTTACACGGTGACGCAACAATGATGTCAGCAATAGGTTTGGGGTTAAAATGTGAATATGATAGGACCCACAATGACCCTGAGGTAACCCCAACATAGAGAATTAATTATTGATTTGTGAAACCCTGCACTAGACACGTTCTTTTCGACCCTTGAGATAATGGTTAAACCAGTTCAAGCACTGGACCACGGAGACAATACGAAGTGGCTTAACCTGGTGAGTAGTAGTCGTGGTCTATCGTTGTCGGACGAAAACGCAGCGACGGCATCTAAAGGACAAAGGGGCCCCCCAAGAAGGACTGCTCTTGTTTTATAAAACTTCACGCATGATGTCATTTTTACACGGAGAAGGGCCAGTTTCCGGACATTGATTGTCCTTATAGGTGACTGAAAAGGAAGCTCTAAAGGTTTGAAACACATATGATCATTTAAACGCCGAATAAACAACCCTTTCAATAGTTGATAAAAAAGGGATATTGACACCGGGAGGTAGTTTTTACTATGTTCTGATCTAGGGTGATTTTTTTTAATAGGGTGTGACAATGGCCTTGAATAAAGATTGAGAAAAATCTTTAGTAAGCAAGGATAAGTGTCAAGTGTTGACAATATGCGTTAAGTATGGAGCAAGTGCATGATGCATGGGCCTTGACTAACCATGTGGGTATAGGATCAAGGAGAAATATATTGTTTGGAGAGTGGCGATAACTGAAATCTCTTCATCATAAAGGGTGTTTTTTGTTGTAAATATGATAAAGGACAATCAACTGGCACATCATAGTTAGTGGGATCAGTATCACTATGAGGTATTATGGCCCCAAATTCATTCGTAATTTTGTCAATTTTACCTTTGAAAAAATATAAGCAAATTTGTCAACGTGTCTGTCAGACTCTCCAGCAGGGAGACTTTTTGCTATTTGTGTTGTTGAGAATAGAATGAGTGTCTTGAAATATCTTGGCTACTTGTGAGTAAATTATACCAGAGTAAAATCAGTAAAAGATTGCTTCTTTTGCATTGTTCATAAGATCGCAAGACACAGCTAATTGCCGTAGACATAAGCAATACGATCACTTTGTAACTTGCTTTTACGCCATTACGTTCGAGGCGGCGTTACTGTCTCGCTACAATGAATTCGGTGGCTGTACCAAGGCATTTTTGGACGTACAGTTCTACTACGTTTCTTAACAGGACAGTGATGGTCAAGAAGAACATCACAAACAGGTATATAAAATTGGATTTGTGTTTTTTTCTGTCATCAACATCAGTTAATTTCAATATATGATCAAGTTTGTCAAAGAATTCACTAATAAGATCACTAACAATAACTGAACGAAAAATCCCGGAGTGTGGTATGAGTAGAAGGTAAGTCAGGTTTCTTGCGATTAAGTTTAATTGTAGAATGGTGATCAGACATGAGGTTCTCATGACAGAACAGTCCAAGCCAAAATTATCCTCAGGGTTTTGTGTCCAACAACAAAGATCCAAAGTATGGGCCCTGTATATGAGTTGCGTGCCAGCAACAAAATTGTGAACGGGTTCCACCCGAAAGAATTGTGTTAAATTTCAAAACTCAGGTTTGTGGGTTCATCCACAGCAGTTGAAAATCACCCAGTTAAAGTAAAAGGGTTTTACAAAGGCATCGTGCCATTTTCACCAAACAAAGCTTTCAAAAGTCAGTTAGGAGGAAATCAGATGTTTTAATTTTGTTAGCTTTTTGATCGGTGGTGGGCCGATAGATAATACAAAAAGGATGGATCTAGATTTATCAACAAGAGAAACATGTTACAAATTGATGGTTGTGGTGATGGGGCTATGATTGAAATGAGATTTATAAGACTCAGATTATACATGACACCATACCTCCTCCTATACGATACTCTCCCAAATCTTGGGAAGTTGAGGCAAAATACCGTAGGTTTACAATCCAACTATGACGGACATGGGCATAATAATAAAGCGCATGTTCTTTCAGGAACATTACAATCAATTTTATTGTCGAGCAAATGTCATACCAAATTAGTGTGCTTGTTCCTGACAGAATGCCGAATGAGCATTCCACAAATAGATTATTAAGACAAACTTCATTAAAGTTAGGCACACATTGATGTTATCAAGTTGTAAAGTGTTGGTTTGTGTCCTCTTCTCTGTTGTCAGAAAATCAGACGCAATTATGGACGACATAATGAATTGGTATGATGAATTAGGATCGGTTCGTAGATGTTCCACATGACCACAAAACTGACCCCCGAGTCATTGATTGTTATGAATACATAAAAAAACTAGAAATAAACCCTGAGCAACGGTTTTGGCATAAGGGAAATATTGCTTTATAACAAATACAAAAGTCAGGATTTTTACGACGTTTAAAACCAAGCAAGTCTAAAATTGGGTTTCTTTCTTGCACCAACGTATATTAACTCCTAAAATAAGCGATTTTAGGAAACGAAAACGTGGCCATGAAGAAGGTTATAAAGTGTTTTTCAACGATTCCAGGGCCGTTATCTTAGAAATAAAATCTTACTATTATATCAAGGGAATTTTTTTTTTGTTGCTTTAGTATTAAACAACTCCTTATGAAGGCAAATTTATAGTGTAGTTGCTGTAGGTATAAAATTCCATTCGTTTTTTTTTTTAAAGTTGGGATATTTAAAAAAAATTGTCCTTCCCTCGCAGCATAGCTTTTAAACATTGGATTTAGGCTCATAGCCTATGCGGCGGAGCGATTTTTATAACACTTTTTTTAACATTTTATTTTTTAATTAGGCGATATACTCTGTACTTTTCTTGACACGAATTTGTGTCTTAATTTGGGACAAATAAAAAAGAAAAGTGGAACTATATTGACTCACGAATGGTGTTTTTTTTTTGCATTGCTGTGAATTGTGTTTTTATGCTTGAAAGCATATTGGTGTGGCACATATGGTATATTTCTAAAACAACCACGGACGCAAATTAAAAAAATATCGCATAGGTCATAGATGGGTACTTGTAAAAAAAGTAATAGGGTTTACGGTACGCGGTCGTACCTTTTAGTTCGCGCATAAAATTTTAACCACTTTTTTGATGTAGATTATGTTACAACACACATCGGTGTGGACTAAAAGACAAATTCACAGGTTTCTTAAACTTAATGCAAAACTGCACGAAATAGATCAACAGAAAATAAATAAATCCAAAGTAGGTGTACAAGGTTTCCGAATTCGACGACCTATCAAAAAATAGTTACAGTTTGGATAAACTGCTTTAGTTTAGTATTTAGTAATACAGTATTAGGAATATAGTAAGCAATAAAAATAAACCAATATATCAAATCTTACATGCACTATAAAAATGATACACTAGACGAGGCACACAGGAAGGTAAACATTTAACACAAAGGGAATATTGGGAAAGGGAATAATGGAAAAGGTTCACATTGCACTCTCCCGATACCCAAGCAATATTTCCTATCTGGGAACAAGACTACCAAAAATGTTCCCGATCAAGTCATCGTAAAAGTTTGCGAAAGCTCAAGAAACGAAAGTGTTAAAATTTTTGATTTGACAAACATGTTACCTACAATCCTACAAAATCCTTAATTAATTGCCTTTCTGATTGCCTGTTTTGATGATTTTGAATGTTTCTGACACCACTGGTTTCATGCTTGGTCTGTGCATAGTCGTTATTAAAATAACAAATTGCAAATTTCCTGCAGTTGGTTTCTCACGTGCTGCCCATTGTTACCTAGGCGATTATAACAACGGAAAATGCTGCGGGCAAATATTAAATCCGGAAATAACTACATTTATATGTCACTTCATTATCCTACTTACGTGTTGAACACCAACATCATCTTAAATGCCGCACGTCGACATTTCATATAATATTAGATCCGTTTTATTAGTTTGTAATGATTGACGCAGTATTTGGTGTAACAATACGTATGTGATCCTATCTTGATACATACGTTAACCCGCAAAGGTCTATCACCTTTCTTATAGTATCTCTCATTGGGTCTTTACATGGTATTACACGAAGAAACCTATGAGTAACCAATCAAAATATACCTTCTAGTATATGTCTATGCACATTAATGATTTGAACATGTATCTGATTGGCTGATCACATCATATAACCCTGTGGATGACCAATCAAATTATCCGAAAGTGCCCAGTGGGTTAAGCAAATATGTCAGTACTGGAGCGGCGGCTGCTGCCCCTCTTGCTAACACTGCCGCGGCCCAAGACACTTAAAGAGATATGAGAAGTCCACTTCTCAATGTGAATCAGCTGAAATTCAAAACATTTTAGATTTTTTTAACATCTTGATGTTTGGTGTGGTGTACTCTAGTACTTAAAGGGACACTAGGATATGTTTCTGAGGATAACAAATTACCGAGAAGGGTTTTTTTTTTAATAAAAATGTTTTAACAAAAACATCTAACTTCCCCTGGCTGTCCTAATCGGCCCAACAGAGAACAAGTTTACATTTTCTGTCGTGCATACTAATAATACACGAAAATACTAATTTTATCACACTTGTAAGCATTCTAGAATATGCAAAATGATATCGGCAAAAAAAAAATTCAGGCGCCTCTTAAAATATCGCCGTTATCTTCAAGACCCCTTTTTGCAAACTCACACGCTTTGCTTCAATAATTTGCCCTCTATCACCAGAAATCATGAACATATTTTTAAAAATAATAATATAAAGCCATAAATCTCGCTCTACATCTGCAGCATGCACGAGTAATTGATGAATCATTTTGTGCCCTGCGACACGGCCTTAATAATCCACTTTGCACGTGGCAGTCGTGTTTGCCTTGAGAGCTCACATACCAAATCTTTTGTTGGCTGTTTCTTGTGAGCATTAAAAGTATCATCTGAGTATGATACCCATTCTTTGAAATTTCAACAATCTACGGTATTCATTTGCCCAGGTGTGTAATAGCCTGGCCCAATATTTTCGATTAACATTTTTTTTTTTCGATAAGATTACTAAGATTTCTACATGATGGGTCGTGTTTGGCGAATGAACATAGCGTACTTCTAAGTATCCCAGATTTGTTTGTTTCCGGTGAAATAATCCTCATTCTAATAATTCCCAAAGATGTATGATATTCGTTGGGATTTAAATATATTATTTTGGCATAATTCCGTTGAACAGAATAAGGTACATGATAAAGAGTGGGTGCGAATGGTATATTGTAATTACTCCATATGGTTATCTGGTTATGGTAGATGGCTCTTCGCATTTGAAATTGTCCCCATTGTGAGGCAATGAAGCGACTACCTGCATCGATCAGAATTTTGATTTCCTATTTTAGCTAATCCTCCAATCCCACATCAGCACGAATCTATTATAGCAATATTTACTGTACATTACCAAAGCCAATGGCGTGTTTGACCAATAGGGAAAATATCTGGGTATTGGGGGCAAATGAGTGGTACATTTCAGAAGGTAAGTAGTAAGCATAGGTATTATATCCTTGTAAGATTGTAAAGACTAAAGACATTACAAACTCAATTCCTACAAGGCATTAAGCCAGAACATTTGCTCACAGAATGGTGGGTAGAAATCACTCCGTTGACCCCTATTGTTGTGAGATAGCGATATAGTTTAATTAATATTGTTTTCCCAATGAGATGACAAATATAAATCCTCTTGTCAATTTCACAGACGCCATGACAAATTGCAAGAGATGTGGAAGTCTTTGGGTGTTAAAGTACACATATAGGCTTACTTGGATTGAAGATTACCTTGGATCCAGGTGGTATTCCCTTGCGAATCTTCGATCTCTGTACGGGATTTTACCCTGGACATAAAAAAAAAAAAAAAATAGGAAACCCTGGCCAAACCTTTTTTGGACGCACTTCGTGTTTAGAAAAAATACTGTGTGTCGCATCAAATAAAAAAAAATCCTTTAAAAAGTAAAACAATAACATCGCCGCCGCGTAGTGCTAGCGCTAAATCTAATTTGAAAAGTGAAGCACGCAGGATGCTGAGAAAAACTTTTTGTTTTCTGGCGTAAAAGCTCCAGTTTGTGCCAAACAAGTACTTTTAAGATATGCCAAAGTTACCAAAATTCCCATCATGCGATACCTGTATTGCCTTATCTATCATATGCCGTGGGCTTCGCATGACAAGGATGGAATCGAACTTATTGGATATTTTCTTCACTCTTCACACTTTCTGCATATAGTTTAGAGAAATTTATTTTTAAGAGCAAAACCAACGTAGCACATTTTCAAAAACTACGTAATGTTTGAATTCTAAAATTTAAAATTTATCATGCCGAAATCATTAATTATCTAATATCACATAAAGGTATTACTATCAAACTCCTAGTCATTCCAATTATGCATGTAACCAATGAAATTATATACATGATGAATTTGCCGTCAATATCTTGAAAGAAATAGAGCATGGTTCAACATTACCTCTTCATTTTGCGAAGCCTTTTTTTAATCAGAGCGCATAAAATGGTGTATTTAAAACAGACCAGACCTGCTTCGAATATCTTACTGTTATAACTGCATTAATTGGAAACATGACTTGTATGTTTTTTTTTTATTATACACGATCACATTTGTATCTATAATAATAATAATAATAATAATAATAATAGCATTTATAAGCGCCATCTATCTAGGCAAACCTATTCCGATGCGCGAAAAGAGGTTACACTAAACCAGTAAACAGAAGAAACAAAATCCAACATGAACTGTACCTAAAGGAGGAGCAAAACATACAAAGTAATGGAACTTGAACAAACTTACAGTGGAGAGTCAAATAGCAATAATTGAAAATGCAATATTTAAACATACAGGCAGATTGAACCTAATATGTCTTAAGAACTGTCTTAAATTCATTAACTGAAACACAACAGCGAATGTTTATAGGAAGTGAGTGCCACAATTTTGGTGCACATGAAGAAAAAGCTCTATCACCAAATGATGATAAGGTTATGGGTACTGATAAGAGAAGTTTATCTGACGATCTGAGAGTCCGGGTTGGCAAGTATGGCGTAAGAAGATCATTAATGTAAGATGGTGCAAGTCCATTTAGTGCTTTCCATGTTAGCAGCAGAATCTTGAATTGGATCCGTTGTCGAATGGGTAGCCAATGAAGTTGCATAAGAGTTGGAGTTATGTGATCATATTTGCGAGTTTTTGAGAGAACACGAGCGGCTGCATTTTGTGTTCGCTGAAATTTATCAAGAAGGTTGTTAGCAATTCCATACAAAAGAGCATTACCATTGTCAAGTCGGGAGGTGATAAGGGCATGAACAAGAATTGAGGCAGTGTCGTCAGACAAAATTTTTCTGATTGAGCTGATGTTACGAATTTGAAAATAAGCGGACTGACAAATTTTCTTCACTTGTTCATCCATTGACATGTTTTCATCAAGCAATACCCCTAAATTGCGAGCAGAATGTGTAGACTGAATATTAGTGTTGGCAATTTGAATATGATTATCCTGGATTTTAGCATGCAAATGCTTAGTTGTGAACATGACAAGTTCAGTTTTGTCATCATTTAGCTTAAGTTTTTAGCAGTCATCCAGGATTTAAGTCTGCAACACAACATTCAATTTTTTGACCGCACAGCTGATTCATCGTCAGGGGAATTCATATCATAAAAAAATAGAGTTGCGTGTCATCTGCATATAAGTGTACATTAAGTCCGTGTTTACGAGCAATATCAGCAATAGGGCGTGAATATATAATGAAAAGCAGTGGCCCAAGCCACTGATCCCTGAGGAACTCCAACAGGAGCATTGAAGGTGAAGATAAAGTTCCATTAATATTTACAGATTGCTTTCTGTTGCTAAGGTATGAGCAAATCCACTCAAGAGAATGGACCTTGAACCCAATGACTCAAGGAGACATTTTAAGATTCCATGGTCTATGGTGTCAAAGGCTGCAGACAGATCCAACAGCACTAGAAACACACCATATTTGTTATCAAGAGAACATAAGATATCATTTTGCACTCTTACTAATGCAGTTTCAGTTCCATGGTATTTTTTGTAGGCGGATTGAAACGGCTCAAATAATTCATTCGTAGACAGGTAATCAGTCAAGCGAGAGGCAACTACTTTTTCAATGATTTTTGACACCAAAATTGAGATTAGAAACTGGGCGATAATTTTTTTGAAATTATTTGCATCCAGTTGTGGCTTCTTGAGTAGTGACGAGACCAAGGCATTTTTAAAGCAGTTCGGGAAGGAAGCAGTATCTAGGGAGAGATTGACGAGGTTGGTTGATAGTTGGCAGAAGGGTATCCAAATGAATCTTGAGCATCCAAGTAGGCAGTGGATCTAGGTCAACAATATTTAGATGGAGCTGATGATATCAGTTTGTGATTTCATCCTGGTTCAGGTGTATATCTGCATAAAAGAGAGTCACAAATTGATTGTTAGACTCGTCAGGTGAATGATACGTTTTCATATCAGAGTTATCCAAGGCTTCACGAATGCGATAGTATAACTCACATATAAAAATTTAGATTGAACAAAGGCACTGGAAAGAAACCTGACTCCAGAGGGTGAGAAACATAGGATCAGCATAATTCATAATAGATATATCATGTCCCGGAGCATGAAATACAAGGCCCCAAAATGATAAATTTAAAAATTAACAGTCCATTTCAATCGTACTAGTGTCGATGAGTTTAGCGTCGAGTTTGCGCTTACATGGATAGGATTATAAGACTAATTCGGAGAAGTACTGATTTAGTACTAATTAATGTTAATATTACTTTATGTTTTAAGGCAAATGTAAAAGAAATCCAAAACTAAATGATTTAGAAAGTAAGATTGGATTTCAAACGTATGAGTGTCAGTAAGATGTTTTGAGGAGCGTTGTAATTTACATGGAGTGGATATTAATCTTTCCGAGAAATACTCATTTAAGACTCACTATTACCTTATTGATTTTCAGATTCATTTTGATGGTAATTCTGTAAGGGTTGTGCAATTAACCCTTAACAAGAAGTGGAAAGATAAAGACATTCTCTAGCCATGCGCAGTCGGTTCAGGTGGCGCCATTAGACAAGTTGAAGAAAAGTTTTCCCTACATTATCCTTCAAGGAATGCTTTTTGCAATCACGACATTAGGTATAAATCACATTTGCTTTAATACTCACTTAATGTTGCGAAGTTAACTTCAACTATCTATCAAGTCTATCGGAGTTCTGCATCAACAGCTCGGCATTACGCTCACCGAGCCAGAAGTAGAAAAGAAGAAGGAAAAGCAAAATGGCGGATATATATCTTTTCCCAAGTGCCATAAATCAGAAAGTATCAATTAGTTTATAAATAGAACTTCAGTGCCTATGTTGACATTGATAATGACAATCACGATCAAATCGTAGATAGAGTTTCAATTTTGGAGAGTTTGAAGATGTATCAATACCGTATCTAATAAAAACCTCATTCTTCACAAGTTCGTGTACAGTTTAAAATACGACCGCCAAAAAGCCTTAATGGTTACACACCACTAACTCACTTATACACAGTAGTCTATGGGGAAAATGGCAACTTTGAGCATGTTTCTTTCACATTTAAAACTCTCACAGAGGAAATACAACAACATCACCCAAAGTACAAGCTGAAATCACCAAATAACCAATTTTGAACATATGATGACCAGAACAATTTTTAGTTACGAATCACCAACTTGCCCGATGTCAGACCGGCAATCCAAGATTCTCTATAGTCGCCAAAGCTAGTAATTTGCAAATCGATGTGAAATTGATGACCGGGGAGTAAATTTCCTCAAATTCACTGTCCAAATGCCGGTTATTTTGAGAAAACATACCAGTCTACCATGCCAATCATGAAATTTCATCACTTTCTTAATATAACTAGTGCATTTTCAGACATTTTAAAGCACTTTTTCCAGATGCCATGCAAGAAGTAGTCCACCCAAGATTTGTGATCCTTACGGCAGCCGGGTTAGTGGGTGTATAACCTAATATAATCAAGATCACTCTGGTCAACTTAAACGTAACCTTTCGTAAGTTAGATCGCTCGTAACTGTACACAGCCTGGAAATCTTGTTTATATTGATTATACTGATTAACACTACCTTACACGTATAACCTTATTGCCAAGACGCGTGCGGAATAGGTCGAAGAATTCTAGAGGCTCTATTTCGCATGCTTAGTTTCACCTCATTTCGCGGGAAAAATGAGTCTCTCTCGATTTACAAAAGATTCTGTGCATATGCATGCGAGTCTGATATACGGTACATTACTTTTTTCCCTCAATTCTCCTTAAACATAACACTCGCTTCGACGTCATTAGCTTGAAGTAATACGCCAAAGGAAAACTGCCGACAGTCACGAATTCGCATTACGCCGGACCCACGCGTCATTCAACATCCATCGAAATCCCTGATAGGATTGTTATTTCACTCTGTTTGTCATGAGCATCTGAAGTAGAGAATTTGTTTGCCCGCGCTATTATCGGAAATGGACGGTCATAGAAGTCCAACCCAGAATTTTAACATTTGTTGCTCTCCGCACGTTCAACGGTGACCGGGGATTTTAGCTGTTTTTTGGTTGCGAAATGTCTGCATGACATATCACTCCAAATACTACTTAATTTCCAATGATCCTATTATCTGCATGTCAGATTAGTGACTTAAATTCTCAATAATGCATGTGCGGTCCCAAATGTCCGTATTACCATGGAATGTTTTCTTAATATTAGGCATTTGAGATTCATAACAATTTAAATACACTAAAGGCAATGTCAGTGATTTGCAAACTCAGAAATGTAAGAAATCATCAAATATCAAATTTGTATGCATTATTGAAACAAGGCTAGGTATTTTAACCTTCCCTGCAAGTGATAGCACCAAAAGCAACTAATATAAATAAAACTGGATATTTACTGCAGTACGCGATTGAATTGAGTCATTTTTACGCACTGCTGTTCTCTTCCTTTTTGTTAATTTCTCATTTGAAGTAAGAACCTAGAGGAAGTTCTATAGACTTATCATTCGTTTTTAAATTATAGTCATGCAAATTTCAAATATTTTACGCTCTTGAGTGGATCACCAATAGCGCCATAAGATTGCGCTGTCGTCCGGTTTTGACGGAATGAGTCCTTCAAAGTTTTACGTGATCGGTCCATCAGGTTTATCTTTCAAACCCTGTATCGTCGTCCAACTCTAAGAGTGACCATCTCCCTATTCTGAGCAAATACCATATCCCTCGCTGCACACTCTGACTAAAGACTATCAACAAGAAATGCTAACCAAAAAAATGAAATCCGTTCCATTTTACCAATACATAGCAAAGGTAAAAGCTGTCAATGCTCAAATATAATTACTTACTTAGGTTGTCTAGACATTTCTCTTCTTTCTTGGAAGGTGATTAACTGAATTTATCTTTTTTTAATGAAGAAAATGAAGATAAATATAGGGTGCCCCTTCTTTAAATGTGACTTTATAATTTCATATATTAAAGCCACTATATATTAGTCGATTTTTTTTATTCTACTGGAAATTGTTGTAGTAAAGTAACCTGTAAGTACTAAAGCTGAAAAAACACATTTGTTTTTGTGCAATGATCCCGACATTTGTGATGTGATAAAATAGTAAAATATTGCAGTTTTTTAGCTTAAGTTTTAGCACGTTATATTATTGGTTCATATGAAGCAACACTAGCTATTGAGAGACATAATGGACAAATTTATTTGGGAAATGACGGAAGTTTCCGTAATCTGACACACTTATGAATTCGGAAACCCTTCACGGAATAAACCACAGGTTTATTCCCTTGAGGTTTCCGAATTCATAGGTTTGTCAGAAAAAAGTGTGTCAGGTATGTCAGGTTACGGAAACTCAAAAAAAATGACTGATTGTGGCTTTTAAAAAAAATCCAGGTAGGGCCATTTAGTACAATGGTTGGAATCGGGACATGTGCCATTTTCAAAAGAGAAAATATTAAAAAATGTAAAATCGTAATAATTTTAAGCTTATCGATATGACAATCTGAAGCCGATAGGTTGTTGCATGTGGAAGCTATTGTCATTTAAATCAAGATATACATACTCACAGTTTTACTCACACAGTCAGTGTCGAGAAGAGTAGGATGATTTTCCCAAGCCGTCCTGGGCAGCTTCGAGGGATACCCCTAGTAGAGTGGTGAACCACTGTTGGGTATACCTCTGAGGGCTCGGTCCTCTAAATTGTAATAAATAAATAAATAAATAAATAAATAAATAAATAAATAAATAAATTTTGAATCAAGTACTCACCTTTCCCCGTATCCACTGATCCCCATTTGAATGCAGGGCGGCAAATGCCTCTAAGATGGCTTCATAGATGATCTATATATGAATAGTGATATCTGCTTCGTGATATCAGATATGTGATGTGATGTTGATGCTGTTCTCGTCTGCTTTCAGACAGTGAGGGTTTTTGGTGGTCTTCCTCTACCAAAGTTACCATGGACTAGAGCGTCAAAACCAATTGTGGTGAGCATGAGGGTGGCATTCGTTAGATATGGCCAAAGTATCCCAGTCTTTTGAATGAAATTTTGTTGAGGATGGTGAGTTCCATATCTAGGTTTTTACGTGTGCCGGTATTTAAATACCGATTCCGCAAGTCATGTCCTTTCCATTATTTTCAAGAGGCACGTCATTTCCAAGGTTATCAACCGTCGTCTTAGACCTGGAACTTTGTAAATCCAGGCGGTAAAAAACTGCTGGTATTCATTAAGTATGTAGCTGTGTTTTAAAGTTTGGATTTCAATACAATTTCCTGAATGTGCTGAAAAGTTATTTAGAAAGCTGAGATCGTCTTATTCCAGAGAGGGGGAGAGAAACCCTTGTCATCCACCACACGTCTATGATACCTAGAGGTTGGTATATCCTTCTAATTTTACACGATATGTGTTGTGAATCTACTTTTGAGGAAGTTTCATAACTGAACCAATGGAACGTGTCAGATGAGACGGTATGGAATATACTTTGGGAGTATCGGGTGATTCGACAACACTTTGAATTAATATTAATAAAGCTACCTGCAAGACTACGTGAACGAATGTATATGGTAAGACTATATTAGCAGATATTACAATCAAATTTACTGTTATCTGGTGATCAAACTTAACCGCATAATGTTATCAGTTTTTCTGTTTGTGTGTGAGGATGCTAATAAGTGCCCACTTTAAGCAAACAACTTTGAAACCTACGGCATGTTAGAAAAGGCTAAATCAACAGTGTTGCAACAACATTATAATATTATTACAGACGATGGCGACCAAGCCACTTTAAATACAGCAACTCACGCCAACAAATCAAAATAGATCACAGCAATACAGACACCAAACCACATACCAAATTAAACGCTTTGATGTGGGGTCGACCTGATGTCCCATGACTGTCTTCGGTCAAGAAAATTTTATATTTTGTTGACGCTCTACTTTTGTATGTACTAAAATTACTATTCATTTCTTTAAAGATGAGATATTTAGTGGGCTTACGCGGTCGTAACCTCTAGTCTCGCATAAAACTGTTAACATATTTTGATGTATGATTTATTTACACACATAGGTGTGACTTAAAGAAAACTCACAGTCTATGTTTTTCTTTATTGCATTTTGCACGGGCACTCTGTTAGTGTCTAAGGAGATTAGCGACTTATTTTTTTCTATAAAAATCCATACAACCAAAAGATAAAGAACTACAAGGAAAATATAAGGATGTAAGAGCGAAATAGCTAAATTGTGCTTGCTTAATAATTTTAAATAAGCTCGGGCTGAAGGGCTTGCTGGGGAAGTGAAAACATTAAATCTTTTGTATTCTCCAAACAAAACAACTATCAAAATGAGCTTGTGCGTTTGATGATAACACGCAGAATGAACGTGGCCTACCCTCAATACTAACTAAAATATCATGTTTGAAATAAACAGTGGTGTAAAGTATAAAGAACTATAGTTGCAATATCACACGTATCACATTCGCATTTATCAAACGCAACTGGAGATCAGGCACACGTGGACTTATTGCAATACGTGCAGAATTCGGCACCTGACCAATCCTCACTCAGGTTGTCTCCTTTGTCTAAACCTCTAATTTGACATTTAACCCTAAAAAGCGGGCTTTTTGGACCATCTCACCGCCGGGGGGGGGGCGGATCCTAGTATCTTGGAAATGGATTGATGCACTATCATAATGAGTGGTACAATGGATAGCTATGACCCTCCCGTGTCCATTGATACCAAAACAGTACAAACATACCTTGTATGACGTTCACAGTGACGTCATGCAAAAATGCGAAAAATCTATAAAAAAAAAGTTGGATTTTTTTGGCCATGATGTGTGTCAAAGTATGCGCACACATGCTCTTACTTCAAATATCAAATAAATAAGATAAAAAATAGGTCACTGTATCCTTAGAACAAAAAACTGGATTTCTGATGTTCCGTGTAATTTCAATGGGAAATAGCCTTTCTTCGCCCGCAGTGCGAGATTACGTAACACCGCGCCATAACCGTAGGTCCGATTTGGTTCAAAATGGTCTTCACAAAAGTAGTTTTGGTCTGAAAAATAACAATAGGTGAAGATACGACAAAAAATGTCGAGGGGCGGACTTCCGCCCGCCCCCGGGCCTTTTAGGGTTAATACTATGATGGCAGATCCTTTCAGTCTTGGTTGTCTAAACTGAATGCTCGCCAACCCAAGGCCTGACATAACCTCAGGTATGAGAATTTAACGATTCCCGTTTATAAATAAAAAAAGAGCAGTGGATCCCAAATCACGCTCCAAGCGCTATACCAAAAGAGAATGCTCGCTGTACATGTGCATGGTTTAAAGCTAGCAGTATTTTCGCTGACTTCCGACAAACTGAATTCTGCAAAACGATTCTGCAAAACGGCGGAAAAACTCATGGTGACTGAGCGTTTGTTACACACAAACCAATATACTGATCATTTGTCATATGTTTTCAGCTTGTTTGTACATTTTGCTACTGATAAGTCTCCGGGGTTTTATTTCTTTGATCTTTCATTCCCATTTTAGGAAAGCGTTGTATGTAGTAGTGCATATTTTATCCATCTAATCAGCTCAGTACATGAATTCTAATTTAAGATCTTTGAGGGTATTCCTTGCATTAGCTAAGTTATATAACACTTACAAGTGTTTCGTTCTGTCAACCCAAGATCTCCTCCTTCATATTCTACGTCTCTTCCTTCGGGGTGAGGTGTTCCATCTTCATTGATAATACTTCATTTACGTTTTTTATGCAAAATTAGGATCAAACGCAATAAACCACATTCTCATAATTATTAAAAACCTCATTTCATGATTTCTAGTGCGAAAATAAAGTATGTAGTATGTAGGCAAGGCGGAGATAATCCTGTCCCATAGGATGAGAACATCAACCCCTGGACCCACCTTCCGCCTACCATGCCTAAGGGCTGGTATTTTCTCCTGACATTCATATTTCGTACGTGATGAGTCTTATTTTGAGGTACTTTTAGTACATTTCCTAGTGGAAAAATATTTCTTAAGCAAGCGGAGATTATTTCGTCCCATAGAGAGGTTACATCAAAACTCCTAGTACACACCTTCCGCCTCCCCTGCCTAAGGGCCACTAGTTTCTCCTGATATTATAAGATTTCGTGGCTGATGACTCTAATTTTAAGGCAGTTTCGTATCTGAACTATGAAAACGTGTTAGATGAGATGGCATAGAAAATGCTATGGGGGTATCGGGTGAACCGAAAGCATCTTAAATGAATATTAATAAATCAACTTACGAGGATAAAAAAGGATTTTGAAAATAAAATACAGGCACTGCACTTTGTGTGCAAATATTTTTACTTTGGATATAACCTGCTTATCAACAGCCTTAAAGTAGGTTTAAAATCTTAATCTTGCTCTCTTTCTCTCTCTCCACCCCCTCTCTCTCTCTCTCTCCGTACATTATCAGGGTGTTGTTGTTAAATTGTCTTGTTTTCTTCTTCGTCTTCTTATACAGCATCACTCAATCATACTCCTGATAAAACCAAGTATTTATCTATTTTACATTCTTTTGTTTAACACCTGTTCATTCAGTTCAGAGCGCTTCCTTTGGTAGGATTTAAAATTTAGGATTTGTCATGTTTTCTCCCTGACAGACTCACTTTGTACTTGAGGAAATATTACAACTTATTATTATTTACTTCGTCGTTTTTGTTTAAATACCGATAAGACATTACAGAAATGGGAATCTTTTTATTTGAAGAATTTTGAGGTCAAATATTAAATCTTTATAACGACATGAATATTTATTAATCTTTTCCTGGAGATAGCCAGTGCAGACAAGTGTTGAAAAAAATGTGCGCTTGGCCGGATTCGAACCGGCGCGGCGCCCTCCGTATTACTAGAATGGCGTTCTTGCCAACTGAGCCAACAAGCCTGGGTTGATAGAGGAGCTTCGATTTCTAGAATGTCCTGTTAAATAGAGAAATAAAAATGAGTAAACAGCATTTGGAATACACTAAGCAATATTATATTAATATATCAAATCTAACAAGCATTATATAAAAACCCCAAAGTTATGATAAACCAGCTGAGGCAGGAAGGTAAACATTTATCTATCTATCTATCTAACGGCCGCAGTCGAGATGCTGTTCACCATGTAGCGCCAAATGTCCCTGTTTGTCATTAAGTTGGGGATGTCAGATGGATCCTGCTGGATGTCTCGAGAAATCACATCAATGTAGTTAAAGGGGCGACGACCCCTGTTTTGGCATGGTAACTTCCAACATGTGACGTCTGAGACTACTTGATCAATCGCACGATGACAGTGACCGGCAAATCGTGCACGACGTTTGGCAACAGAAGATGAAATTGGAGGGATATCTCAATATATCTGTGCTTTGGTCTTGTGCTCACGCCAGGATATGTTTTGTACTCGCATAAGAAGCTTGGTGTAGGTGCCATCGATCCAGTCTGTCCTGTAGCTCTTTCTTCATGGTCCAGGTCTCAGATCCATATAACATGATTCTCTCTACACAGGCTCTAAAGAATTTCAGCTTGGTTGAATTGGAGATACCAGATTGCCATAAGTGGTGTAGCTTATTGCAGGTATTCCAAGCTTGTCCTTTGCGTGACAGGAAGTCTTTCTTGCTGTCGGCAACATAGGACCCTAGATATTTGAAGTCCTTGACCTATTGGAGTTGGCTACCATCTGATGGTAAACATTTAACTCAGAGTGAATAGAGAGGTTCATATTCCATTATAGCAATAATTAATTGCATTTCTGATTCCCTGTTTTGATGACTTTGAATGCTTCTGACACCTCTCGTTTCATACAATCCAGAACAACCTACATTTATATGTCACTTCCTACTTACGTGTTGAACACCAACATCATCTAAAATAACCTCACGCCGGGAACATTTCATATAATATAAGATCCGTTTTATTATTTTGTAATGATTGACGCAGTATTGGTGTAACAATACGTACGTGATCCTATATTGATACATACGTTAACCCGCAGAGGTCTACCGCTTTTCTTAAAGGAAATATGTCATGATTCTGAATATTTGGAAAATTTGGTATGGATGGAAATCTTAAGTAACGTAGATTACATATAAATCAAAATAAGTTGTAAATTGTCCACATTTGTTGAGTATTTTGCCCTTTTAATTTTCCGCCCAATAGCTTACTCGAAAACGATTCCGACAAATCCACATCGCAGGCAAATGGTGACGTCAAAGTGATGACCATCCATAATTTACGTCGTTGTGACCATCATATCGCAGTGTTGCCACTTTCCTATAACTGCGATCGATGTGTTTTATATCAATAATAATTAAAACACAACGAAATGAAACAAAATATGTTATTATTCTAATTTTATTATTACTTTCATTAATCCATCAATATTACAGTGTCAGCAATAACAATTCGAGTCAACACGATGTTTTGGTCATCACTTTGACGTCACGAGGAGAGCAAAATTGGGCGCTTTTGATCAATAAAGCCGTGGCGAAAAATCCACCCGTTTTCTTCGTATGTCAAAAAAGCAAAAATTAAAATGCCTCTATTTTGTTAATTTTACATCAAATTGTATTATTTTTTCGGGAATTCGTGATGTATGTACATATATTTTATGAATGTAAGTCAAACTGAGCTTGATAAAAATCTTGACATATTTCCTTTAAAGTATCTCCCATCGGTTCATACATGGTTTAACACGAAGAAACTTATGAGTAACGAATCAAAATAGACCTTCTAGTATATGTCTATGCACATTCATGTTTTGAACATGTTTCTGATTGGCGGATCACATCATATAACACTATAGATGACCAATCAAATCATCCGATAGTGCCCAGTGGGTTAAGCGAATATGTCATGTATCTGGAGCGGCGGCTGCTGCCCCACTTCTAACAAGGGGCCCAAGACATTTAAAGAGATATGGAGAGTCCACTTCTAAAAAACATTTTAGATGTTTGAACATCTAAATGTTTTTTGTGGTGTACTTTGAGTACTTAAAGGGACACAAGGTCATATTCTGAGGGCTACAATTTTTTTTTTTTTGGTTGTAGAACACTTACCGAGAACGTTTCAAGGACTGTTTGGACTAAGATGTACAAAAGTAAACAAGAAACGTAAATTTTGAATTTGCCTGCTGTCCAAATCGGCCCTATGTTTACATTTTCTGTCGTGAAAATACTGACTAATAATACACGAAAATACGAATTTTATTACACTTGTAAGAATTCTAAATCTGCAAACAAAAACTGATAATCGCGTCAAAAAATTAAGCGCATCTTAAAGGTCCCTGGCCCGATCGCTAATTATCCCGTCCCAGAAGCCCCCCCAGGATTTTACACCCGGAAGTGGTCAAACATTTGTGATATCAGAAGAAAGCTAAATAACTATTTTTTCCCTTTTTTCCTTTCCTCATTTTCCAGCTTCTACCCTGTGAAATCTAGGGGCTAAAGGCCCTGGGGGGGGGGGGGGGGGGGGGGGGTTTTGTGTGGGTTTTTTTTTTGTTTGGGTTTTGGAATTATGAGCGGAAATGTACCCCCATTTTGGTCGACCAATGATTAATTTTAACACAGTACTCTATGGGGGCTTACAAAATTCCGCGTTTTTAAGCTCTCACTCACATGAAAACGGATTGGGAAATATCGCGTCGAAAGCTGAACAGATGGGGTTTTGGGGGTGTGGGGGGGGGTGGTTTAAGGTTGCGGGTGAAGATCCCATCTATTCTATCAGATGAAAACTTCATAGCCCCTTAAAATCGGCATCCCCCTTTAAAAATATACCCGTGTCTTCAAGGACTCCTTTTTTTTGCAAAAGCAACACGGGCATGCTTCAATAATTTGCCCTCTATCACCAGAAAACAAATCCCTGCAAATGCGTTTTTAAAACAATAATAATAATAAGGCGATAAATCTCGCTCTAAAAAATCTGAAGCATGGCCCAGTAATTGATGAAAACATTTTGTGCTCCTGCGACAACTACTACTAGAAAGAAGACCGTCAGCGCCGAGGCTTTTGGGTTAGACGAATGAGATACCAATAGCTGAATACGGAAAATTCAGAAAAATATAGCTTTTGGGGGCAATATGAAAGTTGGTTCCGAGAAGACCCGTTGTTGGTGTGTAGCCCCCCAGGAGAGGGTTAAAAGTTACTATGGGGGTCAATGTTGAACTGCTGCTTCTAAAAAATCTAAATGAAATATAGCTCAAATTATTCCTTAGGTTTACCAGGAGAAAAAGTCAATTGGGGGGTCACATGTGTGTGGTGGCTCCTTTCCAAGATATTTGTAAATTTTCAAATCTAACTGTATTAGAAGGCAGGAGCCGAATATCATAGGGTCCTTTTTTACAGGAGTTCGTTCATGATGGCCCGACTAAATCTAAGGTTTGACACTTTAGTAGTTAGTATGGACCCTCTACAACAAAGCATCAATAATGCAAGGTAGTTAGGGGTGTCAAATTGTGGTAATCACTTTTTCAGTAGGGGCCATTGAAGTTTACATACACAGGGTCAACTTTTATATTACTCCAATCATGCTGAAATGTATGACATATCTTGTTCCCAGTCCTAGTAGAGTCACAATGTTCCAAAAATATATATTTTGTACCATCTACGACCATGGTTTTAGAGTTATTTTGTAAAAATGGCTAAAAAAGTGCAAAAAAGGTCAAACTCAATTTGGGTACCAACATAGAGGGGTGTCAACATTGAAAGTTACTCTGGGAGGATTATATTTTTAAATGCTTTGCAAATTATTGCTTGAGGGATGAGGACTCCCTCCCAAAAAAGTATATGTTTTTGATTTGTTAACTGTTTACTTACCGAGATAAAGGTCAAAGAAAGGTCAATGCCAATTGGATGTATGTTGCCCATGACCTATTTTGTCACATAGCATGATCACTATGCATTGCAGATTCTACAAACTATTCCTCCTTATTGTGACACATTAAGGCCGAGATGTGAAGAATTTGTTTCATTTTTTTTTAAAACCCAAATTGGAGCAACTTCTGATATTGACCCCTGTACAAATGGAAATTGAACCTTTTTGCACCTTTTAGGTAGTGTAGCACATTTTTTACACAACCCTAACTTTAAAAAAAAAAAAACCAATGGTCATGATGGTAGCAAACTATAGCATTTTGGAATCTCCTTATGACTAGAACGATAATATGGCATACATTTCAACATGATTGGGTAAATTTAAAGGTTTGACCCCCTGTGTAAACTTAAATTTGGCCCCTATTGAAAGTGACACCACAATTGGACACCACTAACTACTTGGCATTGATGTAGAGGGTCCGTACTAAACTACCCAAGGTGTCACAGCTGAGAGTGAGTAGACATGAACGATGATGTTTGACCCCCCAAAAAGTCCTTGGCTTCCCCTCGCCCTCGCTCTATAATATACATTTGAGGCCAGGTGTATAAGTAGCCAGGGGCCCAATAGTTTTCGATTTTACATTTTTTTTTTTTCGATCTAGAGATTACTAAGATTTCTACTGGTGAGTTGTTTGGCGAATGAACAAAGCGTACAGTTCTAAGCTAAATCCCATATTTGTTTTTCCTGTGAAAATAATCCTCCTACTAATAATTCCAAAATTGAATGGTATGATATTCGCTGGGATTGAAAATATATTATTTGGCATAATTCCGTTAACAGAGTAAGTCTTCAATGATAAAGAGTGGGTGCGAATGGTATATTGTAATCTACCTCTACCATATTGTTATTGAGTTAGTTATGAGTGTCTCTTCCATTTGCAAATTGTCCCCCATTGTGAGGCAATGAAGCGACTACCTGCATCAAATCAAATTTTGAATTTCCATTTTTAGAGTCAATCCTCGCAACTCCGGCATCCTCCCAACTCCCACTCCCACCATGAGTCACGATCTATTATAGGCAAATTAACTGTACAGTACAAGCCAATGGCGAGTGACAAATAGGAAAATATCTGGGTATTGGGAGCAAATGAGTGATACCATTTCAGAAAGGTAAGTAGTAAGCATAGGTATTATATCCGTAGATTGTAAGACTAAAAGCCATTACCAACCAAACGGAATAATTTCCCCAACAAGGCCATGTAAGCCAGACCAGGCCGTACAGCAGGATTCTTTTTTGGGGGTGGGGGTGCGGACTTGTCGAAAAAAGAAGTGTACCTTTTCAAAAAGTGGATCACTTTTGTAAAAGTGGACCTAACACCCCACCCCTAAAATGGTCCTTTGTTTTTTGGGGTCTTTTTTTTGAACATTTCATTCCATCATTCAAAAAAAAGTGGGACTCTCCCCCACCCCCCCTTGTCAAAGTTTTCTCTAAATTTGGACCTATTTATCAACCAAATTCAAGCAAAAAGTGGACCTTTTTGCCCTTGTTTGTGGGAATTCGGGGGGTGGCGAGAGACCCACTCAAACGCCAATCACCCACCACGCACCCACCCCCCACCCTCGTTCCCCCGCCGCCCCCAGTCTGCCGCCACCGGCCCCCCCCCCGGGCGTATAGGCCTAAAGCCAGCCATTTTTGCTCAGAGCAAATGGTGGGGGGTAGAAACACTCGTCACCTCGTTGTTTGACCCTCTTTTTGTGTGTTCCGCTCATTCGCTCCCCCCCCTCCTCCTATTGTGCCCCTGCCGCCCTGCACCTCCCCCCCTCTTGCCTTCCCAGAACTTGGCCGGTTACCAAAGTGCAAGAGCGTTGGAAGTCTCTTTGGTGTTTAGTACACATATTATTAATTTAGATTGAAATTACCTTGGATCCAGGGGTAACTCTGACTTCCCTTGCGAAGTTTCGATCTCTGTACTGCGGGATTTAAACCCGTGGCGCATAAGAAACCCTTGCCCAATTTTGTGACGCACTACTTCGTGTTGAGAAAAAATACTGGGTGTCTCCGTCAATAAAAAAAAGAGAAAAACTTTTTTTTTTTTTTTTTTTTTTTTTTGGAAAATTTTTTTTTCTTTTTTTTCTGGCGTAAAAGCTCCCGTAATGTTCCTAAATCAGTACTTTAATAGATATGCCAAGTTACCAAATGCCATCATGCGATACTTGTATTGCTTATCTATCATAAGGGCTCGTGGGATTTTCGCATGCCAAAGGATGGAATAGAACTTATTGGATCATTTTCTTCACTCTTCACACCTTAGAATTGGGCCATATACGTTCAATAAATTTATTTAAGAGTCCAAAAGCAAAACGTAGCACACAATGTTTCAAAAACTAAGTAATGTTTGAATCTAAATGTTAAAATTTAATCATCCGAAATCATTAATTATTATATCACCTAAAGGTATTACTATCTACTCTCATATGCATTTCCAATTATCATGTAACTCAAACAATATTACATTGATGAATTTGCCGTCAAATATCTTGAAATAAATAGAGCATGGCATGATTCAACATTACCCTTCCTTTGGCAAAGCTTTTTTTAAAAGATCGGAGCGCATAATGTGTATATAAAACAGCCCAACCTTCTTCGAATATATGTTACTGTTAACTGCATTAATTGGAAAAATCTTTATTTTTTTTTTTCTCTTCTCTTTATAAACGATCAAATTTGGTTCTAAGAGTAATAACTCACATAAATTTTGATGAAACAAAGGCCACTGAAAAGAAACCTGGACTCCGACGGTGAGAAACATAAATCAATGCGTAATTCATTATAGATAGATCATGTCCGGGGGAAAAAAAAAAAAAGGCCATGAAAAATAAAGGGCCCAAAGGGTGTAGTAAAATTTTTAAAAATTAAACGAGTCCATTTCAAATCGTACTAGTGTCGATGAGTTTAGCGTCGGCCTTGCGCTTAACATTGGTAGGATATAAAGACTAGTTTTGGGACAAGTACTGGATTTAGTACTTAGATAATGTTAATATTTTTCTTCTGTTTTAAGGTCAATGTAAAGAAGTCCAGAAGTAAATGATTCGAAAATAAGATTGGATTTTACAAATATATGAGTGTCAGTAAGATGCTTTGAGGAGCGTTGTAATTTACATGGAGTGGATATTAATCTTTCCGAGAAATACTCATTTAATACTTAATATTACCTTATTGATTTTCAGTATCTTTCTAAGGTAATCTGTACGGGTTGTGCAATTAACCCTTAACCAGAAGTGGAAAGATAAAGAAATTACTCTAGCCACGCGCAGTCGGTTCAGGTGGCGCCATTAGACAAGTTGAAGACAAGTTTTCCCTACATTATCCTTTAAGGAATGTTTTTTTGCAATCACGACATTAGGTATAAATCACATTTGCTTTAATGCTCACTTAATGATGCGAAGTTAAATTCAACTAGCTATCATGTCTATCGGAGTTCTACATCAACAGCTCGGCATTACGCTCACCGAGCCAGAAGTAGAAAAGATGAAGGAAAAGCAAAATGGTGGGTATATCTCTTTTCCCAAGTGCCGTTAATCAGAGAGTATCAATTAGTTTATAAATAGAACGTCAGTGCCTATGTTGACATTGATAATGACAATCAAGATCAAATCGTAGATAGAGTTTCAATTTGGAGAGTTTGAAGTTGTATCAATACCGTATCTAATAAAAACCTCATTCTTCACAAGTTCGTGTACAGTTTAAGATACGACCGCCAAAAAAAGTCTTACTAGAATCAAGATCACTCTGGTCAAACTTAAACGTAACCTTCCGTAAGTTAGATCGCTCGTAACTCTATGCAGCCTGGAAATCTTGTTTATATTGATTAGCACTGAATAACACTATCTTACACGTATAACCTTATTGCCAAGACGCGTGCGGAATAGGTCGAAGAATTCTAGAGGCTCTATTTCGCATGCTTAGTTTCACCTCATTTGGCGGGAAAAATGCGTCTCTCTCGATTTACAAGAGATCTTGTGCACATGCATGCGAGTCTGATATACGGTACATTACTTTTTTCCTTCAATTCTCCTTAAACACAACACTCGCTTCGACGTCATTAGCTTTGAAGTAATACGCCAAAGGAAAACCGCCGACAGTCACGAATTCGCATTACGCCGGACCCACGCGTCATTCAACCATCCATCGAAATCCCTGATAGGATTGTTATTTCACTCTGTTTGTCATGAGCATCTGAAGTAGAGAATTTGTTTGCCCGCGCTATTATCGGAAATGGACGCGGTCATAGAAGTCCAACCCAGAATTTTAACATTTCTTGCTCTCCGCACGTTCAACGGTGACCGGGGATTTTTAGCTATTTATGGAGAGGCTTTTTGCTTGCGAAATGTCTGCATGACATATCACTCCAAATACTACTTAATTTCCAATGATCCTATTATCTGCATGTCAGATTAGTGACTTAAATTCTCAATAATGCATGTGCGGTCCCCAATGTTCGTATTACCAAGGAATGTTTTCTTAATATTAAGCATTTGAGATTCATAACAATTTAAATACACTAAAGGCAATGTCAGTGATTTGCAAAACTCATAAATGTAAAAAATCATCAAATATCAATTTTTTATGCATTATTGAAACAGGGCTAGGTATCTAAACATTCCCTGCAAGTTATAGCACCAAAAGCAACTAATATAAATAAAACTGGATATTTACTGCAGCACGCGATTAAATTGAGTCAGTTTTACCCACTGCTGTTCTCTTCCTTTGACAATTTCTCATTTGAAGTAAGTACCTAAAGGAAATTCTACAGACTTATCATTCATTTTAAAATTATAGTCATGCAATTTTAAAATATTTTACGCTTTTGCGTTGATCACCAACAGTGCTCTAAGATTGCGCTGTCTTCCTGTTCTGACGGAATGAGTCCTTCAAAGGTTTACGTGATCGGTCCATCAGGTTTATTATTCAAACCCTGTATCGTCCCCCAACTCAAATAATGACAATTTCTCTATTCTGAGCAAATACCATATCCCTCGTTGCACTCTCTGACCAAAGACTATCAACAAGAAATGTTAACCATAGATTGAAATCCATGACATTTTACCCATAGCAAAAGTAACAGCAGTTAATGATTAAATATAAATACTTATTATACCGTAGGTTGTTTAGACATTTCTTTTCTTTCTCGGAAGTGTTTAGCTCAATTTATCTTTTTCTTTGTTGGTTCTCAAAACTAAACATTTCCTTGTAAAGTCATTTACAATGACATAATTTTGACAGATTTTTGAAAAATATCAATGACTTTTAATTCTTTACATTTCTCAGGAGAGGCGGTTTCGAATGCATCTCATACGAAATCTAACAGGCAATATGAAATAATCCATTATGTGGCACCATGCATGAATCCCATTCCCACATTTCTTCCATGATTTTTAGGTAAAGAAAAAAACAATATACGTTGGATTATAATAATGTTCTTTTTTTTCAGAAATTAACAACAATGTATCTGGCTTAGTTTACAGATATTCTTTTTTCTATTTCTTTCTTTCTTTAATTTTCCTCTTCACACTACTTTGCAGCTCACCGTGCACCCACAGCTGAAGGCCAGTTCTTTCTGGCCTGAGCAATTCTCCCTAGTCCAACCCAGGTCTGGTTGATCAGTTTCGGGTTTCTTATCTGTTGTTCGTCCTCCATGTCCCCCCTTTGGTCTTTCCTCTTCCTGTCCTCTCCCCTTGTGGTGTCCATCGTATCGCTGTCTTTGTTCGTCTTAACTGCCCATGCGTAGAACATGGCCCATCCATCTCCACCGGCTTTTTGTTACCTCATTTTTTAATACCGTTGACCTTTTTTTTTGTCTTGTATCTCTTTCTTCGACAAGGTTTGTGCATGGCCACCTGATTTGAGAATCTTGCACAGGCATCTCCCCTCAAATTCTCTCTCTCTCTCTCTCTTTGATTCAATGATTTTGTTTTGTTCTAATTATACTCTCCGTACAACGCTTTGTAGTTTTAATTGGATATTATTCGATGATGTTCTTGATTTTCATATGTTCTTCAAATTGTTAAAGCCACTGCTGCGTTCCAATCTTATGTTATTTTCTGTTTAAAACATCCTCATCCTTACTAATTAGTACTTCCCAGGTAACAAAAGTTGATAACTTCTTCGATCACTGACCCATTAAGATTCACTGCTTGTTTGCTTTTCCATTTTATCACCAATTACTCTGTCTGTGTACCTTTATATCCATACTTGTCGGGACATAATACCAATCTGATCTTACTATAGGGTGTAGTGTGTTGTGATAAAGTCTTAGCCAAAACAGTCTTAAAGTCGAAGCAACTCCGATAGCAAGGCGCAAGGTTTTGTGTTCCATTCGACTCCTAAGGTGAAGACTACTGGTGTGGTCCATCCTTACCATGCAAGCCCACATAAACAGGTGGCAGCCCTCGAGCCATACATATATTCTGTTGTTTGATTCATGACAAAACAAGAAATCTTCGAGTTTTAAGTGTTTCTAGATATTGACGGTTTCAAAGAGTACGCGACCCTATTTATTTCAAAGGAATATTGGAAGTTGTACAAAAATAGTTGAATATATTTTCGCAGTGCTTGGCCTCCTTGGAATATCAATTTACCATCAATTGTCGGGATAGTGTCCAGGTGTTTTGATGGAATAAAGAACGACAAATAAAGCGTTGCAACCATTACAACAGGACATTTATTGATTTTGTAAAAGGAATTTAGATTCAGAGACAAATGTATTGGTCTATTTTTTTTCTTTTACTGCAGGTTGTGGCATATATATATAAATATATATATCTATATATATATATATATATATATATATATATATATAATAGATAGATAGATAGATGATAGATAGATAGATAGATAGATGATAGATAGATAGATGATAGATAGATAGATAGATAGATAGATAGATAGATAGATAGATAGATAGATAGATAATAGATATATGAATATAAATTTGCGTTTCCTGCATGCACCTGCATTTCTGTGCACAAATGCGTCTCATCTATCGTGAGTCCAATATGCTCTAATGAAAGTCTAGCTAGAAATGAAATGAAGAAGTATTCTCTTTAGAGCACACCGATTTGTCTAGATTTTAATTTTGACCACTATTGTAAACGTTCCCGACAAATAAGCTTCCGACGTTGTATGCGGTGACCAGGAGGTCACTTAAGCCTTGGAGAGTCTGTGTTGTAAATAACCGGGTCGAAGGATCCCTATCATAGTTCACTTCAAGCGTCTTCTTTGGCGGGTCGAGTGAAAAGTTTCAACATTAGTGAGAGGTGTAAAATGAAACCACATTGATCACAATTAATTCCACTGAGTTAATCAGATCAAATGTGAGATGATGCAATCCCCCGGTGGGCGGGGGCGAGGGGGTGCTCAAGAATAATATTGTACACACACGTGACCAAAACAACACGTAAGAAAGGGTGTTTTTTGGTGATTTTCAATAATAGTGGTATTTTTCTAATTGTGCTATTTAGGGTTTTCTATTTGATTTTGACAAACTGATCCCAAAATTGTACATATTGTGACAAACATTTTGCTTTAGGGAACATTTGGTATAAATTGTCCTTGTTTAGGGAGTACTTTTTCGGCTAGGGGAAAACTCGTTGGGGTTACTCTATTACACTTGACGTGCCCCCGGATACAATAAACTGCAAATATCTATGAAATCCAATTCTTTGTTTAAGGTTGCTGGGTTTTATATGTATCTTTTTCCCAGTAATTGGATTATGGGGGCTAAGGAGGGAAAATTATCCACACGTGTTTAGATATGTTTAGATATGCCATCTCTGCGAGATCAGTAACTTGAAAAAGCGAATTGTAAAATCGACTGACGCCCACCATGGTAATGGTAAATGACAGTTGATGGAAAACAAAGCCCACATGATCATAACGAAAATGCAAAATGTTGAATCACATAAACCTGCTCTCAGCTTTGTGTGTGTGGGGGGGGGGAATAATAATGGTGGAATACGCCAATTCCTTGCATCAAATAGACTTCTAAAGTGAAGGGTGATTGTAGTTTGTGGTTTGTTTTGGATTAAACCATTCATCATACTCGTCTTTCTCATTATGATAAAACCAGAATAAAACAAACATTATCGATTTGGATTGTCTATTTCACTAGTTTCATTTCATTGTCATCAACCTAGATTGTTTTATTTTTCAAAATGTAGTTTGCACTGATCTCTATGACAATATAGCAATAGAGGGCGCTATAACATATCTGCAATTACCTTCATAGGCCTATATGGCAAGATTCTCACCAAGGATTGTCCTAATTGTTGCAATCGTAATAGCCCTTTGCATGCCGATTCTTACAGGAGTTTCATCAAAATGTGTCACCATTGCGTAAAATTGTTCAAGGAAATGAAAGGAACAATTTTATATGGAACAGTTGTGCATATTTTTCATTAGCCTTGATCAAGGTTATCTGCTACGAACCGACAAACTTGTTTTGTTGTTTTTTTCACACTGAACTGCATAATTAACATTTTTTGTCAATTATTTTGAACATTGTGTTTTCAGGTTTGAAATCAGTGCTTTAGCATTTTTAAGGGCTGCCCTGTCTAGATAAAGACAAACAAAAGAAAAAATTGGTACACTGCCCGGTGGTTTGTTGTGCACACTGGCTGGATCCACAAACACCTGTTGTGGTCAGGTGCAGGGGTTGCGCTACTCAGAGCGACAGCCTTGCTTATATTGCTTTGTGGTTTTAACCTTCCCTGTATAAAACTCCTATTAAACAAACATTATCGATTTGGATTGTCTATTTCACTAGTTTCATTTCATTGTCATCAACCTATATTGTTTTATTTTTCAAAATGTAGTTTGCACTGATCTCTATGACAATATAGCAATAGAGGGCGCTATAACATATCTGCAATTACCTTCATAGGCCTATATGGCAAGATTCTCACCAAGGATTGTCCTAATTGTTGCAATCGTAATAGCCCTTTGCATGCCGATTCTTACAGGAGTTTCATCAAAATGTGTCACCATTGCGTAAAATTGTTCAAGGAAATGAAAGGAACAATTTTATATGGAACAGTTGTGCATATTTTTCATTAGCCTTGATCAAGGTTATCTGCTACGAACCGACAAACTTGTTTTTTTTTTCACACTGAACTGCATAATTAACATTTTTTGTCAATTATTTTGAACATTGTGTTTTCAGCTTTGAAATCAGTGCTTTAGCATTTTTAAGGGCTACCCTGTCTAGATAAAGACAAACAAAAGAAAAAATTGGTACACTGCCTGGTGGTTTGTTGTGCACACTGGCTGGATCCACAAACACCTGTTGTGGTCAGGTGCAGGGGTTGCGCTACTCAGAGCGACAGCCTTGCTTATATTGCTTTGTGGTTTTAACCTTCCCTGTATAAAACTCCTATTAAACTTTTACAAATGCAGAAAAAGCCTGACAGACTGAACAAGGCTCTGCCTGAGTTGAACTTATTGAACTCGCTAGTGGATGCATGGAACATAGTCCAGGTGAAATTGGAGACCTCAAGTTAGGTGTTCAATAGCATGAATTCTCGTCACTTTTTAGTTTTAGGGAGGGGGATGTGCTCCACTCCTTATAAGATGAGATTATTTATATCAGACGTGTGAACTAATGAATGAAGTTGGTAGAGCGCCTTGAACAAGGCTAATATTTTATTTTTAAAAAATACTGTTAAATTTGTAACACGTCTGTAGGCCATGTTTTGTAGATAGCCACAAAGAGGTAATCACCTTTACGTCGGAAGATATTCAGGAAATCCAAATCCAAGGGATTAGAAACACCCGAAATTCAATACAAATTGCCTTCCGTTATATCATCTTCAAATTAGGGGTATATAATTGTTTAGAAATGCGTAAACAAAATGGGAGAGAAATGACTTGTTTTGGCTCTACATAATTTTGAATTTAGGTTCTAATTCATAGGCACTGCACTCTTCCCACTTACAGTTAGCACTAAAGTTACAGTTTAAGTAATCGTGTTTGTATTAATGTTGGATTATGTATATATTTAAATGCATGCAACCATAAAAAGGAAATTTTGATAGCATATTTTATTCATTTGAAGTTCCTGTATCAATGCTTTCGATAGTAGCCAAAAGGAGCCCCTGAATGCCATTCTACTTATTGAGGGATAATAATTTGCTTTTTCCTGGGTATAGAAAACCTGGACTATGACTCTTGCAAAAGATTCTTTCTGACAAAGCGTAAAAAATCAAATCTATTGTTTTATCAATCTACTTAAAGTAAACTTACACTAAACTTTCGACATCTTATTAAGTAACCTGTATTGTTCAGGACCATATAAGAACTTTGGTTACTGTGGGCTTTTCGTGTTTATTTTCTAATTTCTATTGGATTCCAATATATATATACTTTAGCCACTTCATCAAAAATTCGATGGTGCCATTTTTTTTGAGTATTTGTAATGTGTTATTTATGCAAATGAATATGACGTCACTAATACAATCATAAAAAAAACCCATAAGGGTTTACATGAACAGTTGGGACATATTGGAAAGAGTTCCATATGTGCCCCCTTTAACATTCTACAGGAAACAAATTGTTGTTTTTATTTATGGCCTAACACTGATACACACCTTAACCCTAAGGCCAAAAAAAATTGTTACGCGTAGAACTATGAAGAAAGTACATATGGAACTCTTGACGATATATTTCTTTGACCATAGAAACTATTATCTGGAATTACAGTTTTTGAGCATTTGAGTGCATCTTCAAAATCTGGATGTCGGCCAACACGGACGCATTTAAAGATACCTTTTTAAATTTTCATATTATATTTAGTTATATCATCCAAAAATATCATAAAATGTGTATATTTAAGTGTGGGATATATGTCACTTCCGTTTTGTTAACAATGGAGAAATCCCAGATGGTGACCAATACGGCTACCGTTGAATTTTGCCATATGTTTGTATTATATTTAGTTATGTATCATCCATAAATTATTATAAAAGTATAATTAAGAGAGATGTTTTGATCACTAGATATTTATATTTATATTTTTTGTATTTGTTATATGGCTGAAAATTCAAGATGTTGGCCAATTGATAACAAAATATAACGTCATATTTTTAGCAAAATATATGTTAACAAACCAAAAAAATACCAGATATGAGTTTCTAATTGTCTAAGTCATATTATTTCATACTTTAATTTGTACTTTTATCATACTTTCTGAATAATATTACTTAATATATACAGATGGAAATTTGTATATTTGAACGAAATTTGAAGACGACCATATTGGCTGCCATCTTGGACCTAAAGTAAGATGATAATATATATGCTTGACAAGAGTTTACGATGCCCTTAAAGCAATATTGCATCGTCCCTTCCACACAATTATTATATCTAATCAAACTGTGTATTTAAAACTTTGTCGTTTTGATGGATTTTTGGAGAGTTATTCGGCTGGTACCCTGACTCAAATTTATGTTTGCTAATAGTTTATGTTGGCCCTTGAAAATATTTATGTGGTTTTCCCCATATTAATGATTATTTTTGGTCCAATATGCCGCTTTTCATTTTTTTTTAAATTGTGGACACCATCTTGAATATTGCTGGAATGCTGCATTTTGTCATTGTTTTTAACATCTTGATTGTGCTATAGAATGATAAAAGGAACCTAAACGGTTGATTTCATTGAGTCCTTTTGTATTTCAGTTTCATTTGAAATATGACGTCATACTGAATTTGCATGTACAATGGTGAACACACCTTCGAAAAAAAATTGGCACCATCATATTTTGCCTCAATCATATCATAATTAACAACGGAAAATAAGCATTCAAATCACATATGGCCCTGAGTATAATTACCTCCAAAAAGAGTGGTGTATCTATGCGGGCACTAACTCTGTGCGAATCCGAGGGAATCTTCTTCAGTATTCAGTAGGAGCAGTCCTAAAGATAACGTACTTCAAGGCTATAAGGTTCTATAGATCGCTTGGGGAGACAAATATTCTGCAGTATAACAGTCCAGCATATGTAAAAATTATCATCACGAATTCGCAAATGGTCACTTTTAGGACCACAATTGGAATCCATTTTTGATTCCCAGCACTTTGGCTTCAAGACGACAGCAGATTAAATTACCTCATGTGGTATCTAAATATAACATATCCTGGAATACTGACTCAGTTACCAGCTCTTCTGTAGATGTAAGATAAAACTATTGGCAAAACATTTCATCCCAGAAAGTGAAGTCACTAACGTCATTTTCGGAATGCCTACCAACGGACGATCACCGCAAAAAAAAAGAGGTAAGCGTTATTTTTATGTAGATTCTAGGGGGCAATTACGTCTCAGTACAACTAAGCGGCACTGTGGTTTTGTCGTGATTTTTGAAAAGATTGTGAAATAATGCTATCGGCAATCCCGGCACCTGCCTTATGTCGCACCCACTTCCCCCTTCCCTCTTTCTCTAGGTTCAGATAGTTTTTACACCCTCACCCTCACATTAAACCCAACACGACTCAGTAGGATGCAGCATAAACTGAGTTCCTACACATTGGCCAAATTGGAAACACCTTGGGTGATATCCTGGACATCACCTATTGTGTATCCTTATACCATACCTGTTAAAATCCCTTGGGAAGTCCCAACTTTTTATAGCTAGTTTTTTTTTTTCTAGAAACGTCTCTGAGCATGCAAAACAGATGCATTATTGATACAGCACTAGGAATTTTTTTTTCGTTGTATGTGGAAAAAAGTACTTCCCTGCTTAGAATCTGTTTTAAAGGTAAAGTATTTTTGATAACAACTAGTACTTCAAAGTCACTGACTTATGTGTTGCACCTATACAGGATTTACATCTCTATCTATCTGCATGATATGTTATTCCTCAGTGAATTCTACACGGACATAAGTCAGTGCCATCTAAAAGCCATGAAATGTATATAACATATACATAATATTACCAGGGTGAAAAGCGTAAACTCATCGGTTGTATTCTATATGTATGGGATGATTTGGTATTCTTCGTAGAAAACTACGTAACAGATAAGTCAGTTGCAATCTCAGAGCCTTTGTGTAGAACTATACGGGATCCACCGGGGTTGAAAGCTTCAACTCCTGTATATCGATTTCTGGATGATTAAGAAATCCAAAAACTTTTTGGACTTTTTCTTCGCAGCTTTTGATTTTACAGGATCTTTTCTTTTAACTTACCTTCTCTAATAAGGGTTAAAAATATTATTTCTTTCTGTATTTTTTCTGGAATCGCAGTATGAGACTAGGACTTTAAATTTCGCCATCTTGAACCCATTACTAACTTCGTCTAGCCTGAATGGATAACTCAGGGTTTCATTGGATGGACTTGAATACGTTTGGTTAAAAGGAGCATATTAAAACTGGTTGGCTTTACAAAAGTTTGGTCATAGAACTGTGAGCAAGAACACGATAACGTGGTGATAAGGCAAAAACCATCTCTTAAGATGTTGTATCCGCTTGAAAGAAAAATTAAACGGCAAGAATTTGGGATTTAAGCCTCAAATCAGCTGTCAAAATTATTCCAAAAATTAACCATGAGGAAATAACACAGTTAAAATAGTATACAAAAACCCGGGAAAGTCTTTGCACGCTTGTGTCTGATTTCCTGAGAGATCGTCATTTACAAATTGGCTATGTATTATTTTCTAAGAAAGTTGAGAATGATGGTCAAGATTAATGCATCTAAAAACAAACGGTGAAACTTTGGAGAGTGAACTCCCAGGTCGCCGGCTAGTGGGGGAGTGATGCAGTACTGTCCCATTCCCTGGTGTGTATTATTATCTCTTGCGTGTTCCTGGGGAAAGAATCAAAGGAATAGAAGGAAAGGAGATGCGTAGAAGACAAAATCCTCAAGGTGGTTAACCTTGTCAGGGTTAGCAGCAGGGTTGTGTGTCCTTACGCAGTTTTGGCAGCTGCCTATTAAAATATTTGGCCATGAAACAATGAGCACGCTCGTCACTTTTGACCTGGTAGCTTCAATTGATGTTATATGCCCGTTCCGCAGCCCATGATAAAGCCATTAAAAATAACAGGGTGGTGTCAGTACACACTTGTAATTATCGAATCAAGGCGTATAGATATTACATAATCTCCTTGAAATATGTTGTAGAATCTTCGAGCTTCGAAGGTGACAGGTCGTTTAGGCCTGAGAAAATAAAAAATACAACAACAAAATAAACTAGGTTTTAGTCTACGGAGACTTTGAAACAAGGAGGAGAAGGAGACTTTTTTATTTTTAATCCAAAAAACTAAGGGAAAATATCCACATTTAACATCAATTTAACATAATTGGGGCGGGTGTATCATCTCATCTACCTTCTGTGGAGGTAGGACCCCCCCCCCTCTCTATTGATCAAAAACATGTGAAAAGGTTCTGTACATAATATCCTGTTGAAGCATCCCAACTTCTGAGCATCCTTTTATAAGTTAGAACTGACATTTTTAAAATTAAAAAAAAAGTCGGAGGAGCAGCGCTAAAACGGCATCTTTTACTTGGCCTAATGCAGATCATTTATGTCGCATACAGAGGAAAATTACTAGTCTGTAAGTCTATATTCTATCTACGCTGCACCATCCTTTATGGAATGCCGTTTTCATAAAAGGTATGCGCCTCTATAAAACACTATGTATGGAGTCACAAATGTAATAGAGACACAAAGTCCAGCAGCCACAATGTAAGTGTAAGTCAAAGGACACAAAGCAAAGCCCAGTCACAACAAGTTTAGTACACGATGTGGTGATACGAATTGCAAAATGAAGAGTAAGAATTATTACAAATAGCGTCACAGAAAGTTATTCAGCGCCTTATTCAAAATATATAATGTTCCTCCCCACCCCCAAGCTTAACACTTAGTGCCTAAGGTGTTTCACTCACGTTGGTGGCCTAAGCGGCATGGAACCCCCTAAGGAAATCACTTCCTGATGGAATCTCAATATGAATTATACCACTTTGAGGGGCTAAGCCGAGGCCAAAGGTGCAATGTAAATGATTCCGGTTTATCGTTATCAGCAACCCTGCTTCCACAGCATACACATTGCAAATATTTGATGTTTATATTCTGCTCGAGGAAGGGGACCAATTTACATATTATTAACACAAAACATTACCATTTTGTACATCTTGTATTTTTTGTGGCTGTCGTATTGCCATAGTTTGACAGCAATGGGCGCCGCAGTCGCTCGATGATGGAAATCAACTTCTTTTCAGCACAATAAAGGGTTAATTATTTTTTGATTATAACTATTTTGTTCATGGATATGAACATACATAAGCAAGAAAAGATTTTTGGCAACAGGGTTTGCTAATTTAATTTCTTTTGAATCACACTCCCGTTGGTGGCCTCAGGGGGGGTTCCTAGGGACCCAAGCTAATTATCTCATTAACGGACGAGAACATTTTAGTAATTTTGTGTAGGCAAACGCATCGTAAGTTACCATTACAAAAAATTGAGTTCGAAAATATTTTTCACGAGTGATAAATCGCTGAAAACATCAAATCTGGATAATGGGACCCCCCCCCCTTTAGGCACTTGAAGTGTTAATATGTTATAAACACTTTGAGAATTCATGTACAGGCATTTTACTTATCAACATAGGCGTAAACCACGGGGTGGGTGGGGTATATAACCCCAATATTAATGAGAGGGGATGGTCAATACGATCATCCCCCAATGCTTAACGTCGGTGCATGCTTTTGACCAAAATAACCTCATATTTTACCATATTAATTTGATTCTAATTAGGTTTTAAATGGCCATTTTAGCGCACACTTCGCCAGCCAAATGTGAACAAGTGAAGTTATAGACACAAATAGTCATAAAGACAAAGAGTATAAAGAGACAAATCATAAAGGACACGATGAATAGGACAAAATCATTGGGTCAGGGAGGCATATTATGAAACACAAAGTCATAAAGCCCCAAAGTAATAGCGATACAAATTATAGAAAGAAACTTGAAGTTGTAATTGAGGTCTTAATACCCCTACGGCTGAAATTAAATATCATGGAATGACATTAACAAATGATCAAAATTTTCATCATAGCTAAAAACAAAAAAGTATACAGAGAGCGAGGAGAAACTAACGAGCATTGAAATAAATAAAGACGAAAAATACATGGTGCTGTCGTCAGTTTCGCCGTTGTCATAAACACTTTATCGGTGTATCCACAGCAGCCAGCAAACGCCAGCTGTGCATGGATGACACCCAACACAAGTCACGCCCCTGCTGCCAGTTCAAAACAAGGACATTTACTTCGCATTTCCCAAGAAAAATCGAGACCGTGTAGAACTGTTTGTCTAAAATGCGTCCCTTTTATACCACCGAAACCGGTTCAACGAAAACTTTTAATGGTCACATATTTTTGTTTTAAAAAACCTTATAATTAAACCCGGATATTAAATTTCCACAGACGCCTAAGAGACTCTTATTTGAACAATGCCACTCATAACAATAGCTCAGCGGGATGTTGTCGGCTGCTGTGGGTTGTATCATTTACTTGGCCCTCGCGTGCATTGCATTGAGTTTCACTTCGTTATAGATTCTACCAGAATCATGTAAATAGGCCCACCCTCTCTAAAATAAACAACTAGAAATTTAGTAATTTTTGGAAATGAAGCTGCATTTCCAGATATGAATGCAAGAATATAGTGCACTAAAGATTTTGGAGACTTAAGGCAGCCTATAGTCAATGGTGTACAACCTCAATATTATAAAGACAAACAATATAGGTTTATAAAACGGCGTTACATAACCCGTACTAATCAAAGAATCGACCTCACCTGACCTGACGTGGCCTGATATGAACTTACACATTGCATTACCTTCGAGTATTTGCCCACTTCAACGTAAACACTGTTTAGGCACCGAAAAACCACTGTAGCGCTGATAATTAAATGAGACTATCACTCTACTAATTGTGTCAATATTGAATGTGTTTGTGTCAATTAGTGAGTGGAGGTTCCTTCGAAGAGTAGAACAGTTTCATCGGTTGTGAAAAAAGAGTGCCATTACTGATTTAGGTAACCACTGTCAGGTTGTTTTTAGAGACGGGCCTAAACAAGGCGTGTTGTTGTTAGACATGTGTTCTTTGCTTTTTATTCTACTTAAATTACAAATCCAATCTGTGTGGTTTTTGCAGTGTTTGAAGACTGTAATTCATTTTACTTTCATTACAAAGGTGGTATGTTTGGAGGCACATACTTTCGGACTTAAATCGAGCATATCGTTTTAGACGGTGTAAATGTCGTATAATAACGATTTTATCATTTAATAATTAAAATCGTGGATCTCCGATTTTAATTAGTCCGTTTCTACAGGTAAATATTTGAATTTTATCAATTGATTATTTGGGGTGTTTACAATGTCTGAAAAGAATGCACGATAAATTCTTAATGTTTATTTATTGACTGCTTGCGGCTGTAACATCACTGCCACCATCCATTATGCACCTGGAATACTTTTAGTATATTTTTAAAAGCACATGATCAGCAACTCACATACCATTACTTTTGTTGTTTCTATAGACATGTTTAAAGATATTGATCTAACAGGTGCTAGCTGAATTAGCACATTAACTATATGTGCCAGTCACAGAAAAGATTATTGCGCTGATGTTAGTGTATTATTAGTGGATAAGAAATTGTGAACACTCCTGGACAACCGAAATCAAATTGTTTTGAATTATGTGAACAGTATCGAATATATTTCTTTGCTGGGACTCCCAAAAGGAAATGTAGATTTTGACAAAAATACCCAACTCGGGCATCTCAATGCTGCCTGTATTGATCTCAGGTCGACGTCTTGTATCACATCTTTTACATTAATGGGGACGTATTCCCAGGGAGCGGGCTAATAGACCATAGAAGCCTTGTGGAGCGTATTCCACTTCATTTCCCATTGTATGATTGTTTACTTCAGTTTTTCACGCTACAAGGGACATTTTGCATATAGTGTTTCCCTAGCCGTTCTATTGATGTAAACTTCGTTTATCTAAAAAAAGAACTATCGATTGCTTTGAGTATTTACTTTTTGCCGAATAAGTGTTTCTTCACAACTGTGGCGTTCAATATAAAATGAAGCGAAATTTATAATATAAACACAAAACACCTATACACTGATTCAAGCTGGACGGGGATATGTAGCATATTACGCAATAAAGCATTTAAGTGTAAAGTATTGTAGTTTAGTTTTCTTATATATATATATATATATATAGTAAACAGGGTTTTGTAAATTGTTACCAATGGTACAGAAGCTAAAGGTACAGTGTGGTAACCACAAATCGAAATGCTTTGAATAACGGTCTGGGTATAAAGTATTTTAAATATGGTTTGGCAGTCAGCCCAACAGTATGTTTGCCAACAGACAAAACAAAAACGTTAGACCTCACGACTGACTCCTTACAATATTAATTAACATAGTCACTCTGCTTATAACTGTTCTTATCGGGAGTTTCCGTAACCTGACCCATCTGACACACTTATGCATCGGAAAAACCTTAACGGAATAACATGTGCTTGATTCCATGAAAGGTTTCCGAATTTATAAGTGTGTCAGATAGGTAATGTTACCGGGAAAACTCACGTTCTTATCATGTCTTGTACTGATATCATATTTGTTGCAGGCGTTACATTGTGTTTATAATTTACCCGTTAAGGTACTTCCAAATGCCACAAAAGCATACTGCGCTTTTGGTAAAACATGAAGCATAATTTCTCTATATAATTGTAACTATTTCATATCATTCTAGAGAACATAGACATTGCAAGTAAAGGAATTCAAAAAGTGTATTATCACAAGTTTTGGAATGATGAAACCTATGACTTGATTTTTGTATACTTTTAAGAGAAATCAAAATGAAACGAAAGCGTTTTCGTGTCAATGCATATAACAGCTGATTTAAGAGTAAATGTTCATAAAAGAAACCAAGACGAGAACTGTGATTCTAGGAACATAGGAAACAGTGGTTTATCAAGGCATGATTTCCATGGAATGTGGCAGTGAATGTGTCAGGCATTCTGACTTACTGATTATACTGTCGGCATAACATTGCCGCCTACCGATTGTAAAATGTAGCTTTCGATATGGTTTCTTCTTTTTCAGACCAAATATATATTTACCCCTCTATGGTGCTTGCAATGTAAAACCATGCTACTTTCGTGGCAGCGTAACACATTCTTCGAGATTTTCTTTTCTGCTTCATGAATGTATAGAACATACGTAGATAGATTTATTGCGAAAGGGCTCAAATTTTGTTAAGGGATCCATAGGTAAGGACAAATCAAGTTCGTCGGTTCGTGCAAGATGTCGTACTGCAAAATAGTCACTTGTCCATTTTTTTTTCTGAATAATACTATTTGGCGGTGTCCACGTGATATGGTCCTCCTGTGATTTTAATACCCATTGCGAACAAAGCTATATAAAAGCGGAAACCCACCCACCCGCAGCTCGTCGACCGTATACAATGTTTTCCTTTATATGGTAATATTGAGTGCAAGAACCTCAATGTTGGAAAATGGTATAAGTAAGGCCATAACATCAGACAAGCTAATGACGGAAATCTTGCATCTTGCCGTGATAGGCCTTACAAATCTTAATTTGCGTGTATATATATCGCCCTCGATTGCTCGATCTTTCTACAAATTGGTGTAAACTATAAATTTAAATAATCAATTCTTTAATCAAATCGTCTCGGGTACATTCCGTAAGTACACTGTGAAAACATTGATTACAACGCTACTCATTTTGATTAAAACTTGGGCAAAAGCCCAGTAAACCTTACGCAAAGTGAGTATTTTTCACTGTACGCGGCGTAAGTTTACTAAACTTTGACTAAAATTTTAATCAATGCAATGTTGTTCGTTTTATCAACATTGATAAAATAATTTAAGAGTGTAGCTAGTGGATATAAACAGCAAACCCGTTGTCATCATTGTCTCGCTCTTGCCCTTGCTGCCCGATTATAATCTCTAACGGCCAACTTCCCTGAATTCTTAAATGACCTTTGGGATAAATACAGTGCATAGATTGGAAATTCTCTATACTACAGTGTCATTCTAATGTGCAGATATTGTAATCGGTTACTTTATATCCATAATACACAAGGAATAACATACTAAATGCATATTTTAAGTAAATATAAAATATCATAACTACTTGATCAAACTAGGAAGTTACCTTTAAAAGGTATCGTAAATATAATAAGTAGCGCTGTGTAAAACATACACAAAACTAAACAATTAGAAGGCCAGCTAAACAAATACAATAGGGTGGTGTTCTGTCTCAGTGGAGGGATATCTCCCTCTGACTGAGTGACTTGGACTTCCCAGCGAATTTTTAGGGATTTTGGATCAATTTTGGCCTAACTTATCAAATCAGTGTAATTACAAGCGGCTAGGGGGGGCCGACCAGGTAACCCGATACTTACCGTGGTAAATCGCAATTAGACACTCTGATTTTCCATGCAATCTCTAAGTCCCAAAATAATAGAATAAATTTAGCGTCAGCAAGTGGGACTTCGAACCCAGAACAGTCTTGAATTACAATACAAGCGCTATAACCACGCCACAAACCGAGCCGGCAATAATCGTTTTTTTGTTTTTGTTTTTTTTTTTGTAATACTTAACACATTAACGGAATAAAGCGCACACAAAATAATAACTTCTTGATGCCGCTTCTGTGAAATTTGACTCATTTTTAGACGTTACACTTTAAGATTGGGAATCCCGATGTTTAATATAACAAGTAAAATTAAAATAGATACGTAAGTTATTAAAAGCTAAACTACTTTAAGACACTATCAGGCTTTTAAAAATATTTGAAATTTGCAGAAATAGCTTCCAAGGAAAGGTAAGTCTGTAGAAGTCTCATAAGTTCCTTTTCCACTGTAAATGACCAGAAAGGAAGAAAACGGCAGCATCCCAAGATACGAATTCTCCATGTCAAATTACTTTGTTGTAGTAAGTTGTCCGAACGGACAGTATGACTAAAACTATGATTTGTCACTTAGATTTGCTTCTGGAATCTACCTTTGGCCCAGGGTATATTAGATACCTATTCTTGTTACTCATGCAAAATCTGATTTTTGATTTTTTTTTTTTCGATTTGCTTGATTTAGCAAATCACTATAGTGTCTTTAAGGGAGTCCGAGTTTTTTTCATTTAAAAAGAAATAAAATCCTACTAAACTCACCTGGAGAAAAAACAAATTGTATGTCCATTGAAATCTTGTATTTTACTTTTTACTCCTTCAAGAAATGATATATACCAAGAGAAATATTGTTTACTCTTTTTACTCACCCAAATGTGTGACAAGTTGTCTTTAAGAAAACCGTTAATGATATGCACAGACGCGGCCTCAGAAGTAACTTTTTCCAGGACTGCGGCGTCGGGGGAATCCAACCCACGATCACTAGAGAGACACCTTTTTATAGCTTGCTTGATATAAATATAAACTAAGACTTGAAATATGAAAATGAGAAAACGTCCTTGGTGAAGTTTCTCAGGATGATTTAGATCATCAAATTAAAATCTTCTGTAATTGAAAGTAGAAGCGGAAATTTCTGTGTGTCGCGGGTTTTTAATGAGTTTTATTAAATTGGTAAGTTTATTAAATTTTGCCATTAATTTTGCCATTATTTCCTAGCTATAAAAAAGTTATAACACAAAATTATATTCAGCAATTATGATGTTAGGTATATAATATAACATTGATATTATACACGTACAATCAGCTTATAAGGGACTAAAATTTGACTGTAACACTGCTTGATATCCATTGCACTTTAAACTTACACGTGAATCCATTTTGCCCGGAAACATCCCAACCATTGTGCAGTCTCAAGCTAATAACTTACACACAAAAAAAAAACATTTGCAGGAAATGTTCTTCCTCATTAATTATATTTGGGTGTTTGTAAATCGCTTTTATATACATATTTCCATTAATTAATGACCACTACTCCACATCAACATTATATTTATCTGCCACATTACGATGTGTGTGTCTTGTTAAAGTTTAGTCTTTAACCTCGGTTACCAGGGTAACACTTTATTATAACCTCGTTAAATTGTTATCATGGGTATATGAAAATGTCACGCCATCAGTGTGTTATGCTCTTTGTAATCAAGTAATAGGCGAAATAGAGTATGCATAACGTCACACAGAGCGAGAAGATGCAAAGCACGCAATCTGGTTTCCCCCATAGACACTATTAAAGGACCTGCGGGTGACATTTCCATTGACCAAGGACGTTATTTACGCCATTTTGTGTTATATAATGTGATCATCTACCCGCGAGGGAAACTTCTAGAATAGTTGCTTTAAGATTCATACGACGTTTTAGGGATTGTATGAAACCGGACGACACTGACAAGACAAAACAAGTCGCTAGGGAGAAAAAAAACACTCAAACAGAGATGGCAAATGCCCATGTAAGAATCAGGAGTCTGGACTTAAGGTGTCCTATTATGAAAACACAGCTCTGCTAATAGCGAGCTCAGGATCTGTTATTTCAAGTAGTTACACATTCCCAAATGAGTTTCACTGTCTGGATTTCTCAGTATGCTCATATTACGAGGCTATGGTCAGACATTGCCACTGCAGCAAAAGGCGCGACTTAAATATTTCATCCCTAGACATTCCCGATTTCCCTTGGGGAAATCCCCAGACGTCCCCGATTTTATTCCTGTTGACCAAGCAACACTTCTGGAGAACGATTTTAGCGTAATGATTTCAGTTCTTGGTTTCATTGGCAGTGTTGATTATCGATGGCAGTTGTTGGAAATCTGTAGACATTGTCTGACTAACTTCAGCGAAAATACATATCAGTAACGTACTTTCCCGGACCACACCCGTCGGGTGTGTAATCTCTCATTTTTAAGCAGGTAGCGTATGTAAGGCCTAAAAAAATTCGGATAGCTTGCCGGGTATAACTTTACTCTGAATTCTTGAAGCGACGTTGAAAAATTCTGGATTTACATGGTTGTATAAGCGTGCCATTGATACAATTAACTCTAACAAATATCTTGTAGTACGTCAGCCCAGACCAGTTTGGGGCACCAAAGGGTAGGTGGAAGAGTAGAAAAATTTCATTGCTACCACATGTTAGGTACATATGTGGGGATCATCGCCTGAGTGGATGTAGATACCGGAAGAGGTGCAATTTTTTTATGGGCCAAAAAAGGTCACAATTGACCCAAATAAGGTAAATGGTAGAATGGTGAGGTATTTATTCCAGCTTCATATTAAAATGTAATAGCATTTAATTTTCCCGGCTCTATAGCCGTGGATTCAAGAAGAATTTGAATGTTGGAATCTGGGGTCAAAATTGACCCAGAAAGGGCCAAAAAGGGGTTAAAATTGACCCAAATGAGGTAAAAATCACAGAATGGAGGTGTATTTATTCCAACTCAAACTAGTATTTCATTTCCCCCACGCTATAGAAGAAGATTCAAGAATAATTGGAATGTTGGAAACTAGGATCAAATTTGACCCCCAGACAGGGTAAAAAGGTCTTAAATTGAACCCCAATAATGTAAAAATCATAGAATGGTGATTTATTATTCACTGTATTTAAAATGCAGTAGTGTTTCATTTTCTTCACTCTATATAGAAACAGTAGGTTAAACATAATGGGAGAGAACATGACTGGTTTTGGCCTCTACAACACATAATTTTGAATTAGGTTCTAATTTCCTAGGCACTCAAGCACAGAGTAAAATTAGTTCCGCACTTACCAGTTAGCACTAAAGTACAGTTTAATTAATCGTGTTTGTATTAATGTTGGTTATGTATATATTTAAATGCATGCATATACCATAAAAAGGAAACATTGATAGCATTTTTATTCATTGAATTCCGCTATCAATCAATGCTTTCGATGGTAGCCAAAAGGATCCCCTGAATTCTAATCTACTTTATTGAGCGATAATATTTGCTTTTTCCTTTTCCGGGTAATAGAAACATGTAACTTGACTCTTGCAAAAGATCTTTCTGATCAACGCGTAAAAAAATCAAATCTATTGTTTTATCAATCTACTTAAGCTTAGACCAAACTTTCGACAATCTTATTGGACTTCCTGTATTGTTCATGGCCTATATCAGAACTTGTTTGCTGTGGGCTTGTTGTGCTTATTTTTTCTAATTTCTTATTGGATTCCTAATATCATGATTATATATATATTATAATATATAAGATCAAGTCAAATGGCCGAATATGAAACAGTAAGTTCTAAAAAAAAAAAATCCGCTTAATTTGTACCACGTTTTGGGGTTCAAGTACAGAGATAGATGTAGTTGTTGTTGTTGTTGTGTTGGTTTGAAAGGCGCTTTCAGCTGCTTAGGGCTATTGCGCCAGACACAATACCTATGTGAAATTCGATTACGTAATTCTTTTCCTATACTAGACAATGTAGACAGGTGGTACGGCATGAACGCTGCAACTTGCATCTCAAAACAATAGAAACGGTATCTTCACGCCGGAGCCACCAGCCGATTTTCCAGATTTCGCCAGCCTCAATTTCCTCCAAGCTCCACAGTCGCTGGAAATCCACGCGTCAATAGTGCTGGTAGAAATAACGCTGGTCAATCTAGGTATCAGGCCAATACCCATATGTCCCCGTTAGTTCACCCAGGCTGTCTCCGGCATCGTGTCCAAAGCTCGAGTCGCTGGGAACTAGACCGTCTCCAGCCTCGCATCCATGCTCGAGTAACTGCTGGTATAACCAAGCTGTAAACCAATGCTGGGACGACGCTGGTAGGCCTATAAATTCAGAGCATTAAACCGTGCTGGAACGACACCGGTAAGCCTGGGCTATCCGTCTTGTACCACGTGGAGGTGGTGTTTGGGCTGCCCGCGAACACATACTGTACCGGTTCTACGGGCCTTACCAGACAGAAAATAGATGTAAAATAATAAAGTACACGATATAGTAAACACGGATATACATTCTATGGTGTCAAAACAGTATAATAACACACAACGTTGCGAAAACGTATAAAAGTTGACACCATATAAATAGGTTATACCCGAAACGTTGTACAAATTAACAATTTTTTAGCCCTACTGCTTTCATATTCGGCCATTTGACTTTATCTTACTTCTAGTGCTACGCAGCTCTGATGATCTCTCTCTCTCTCTCTCTCTACATTAGCAGCTACATCAAAAAATCGATGGTGCCATTTTTTTCTGAGTATTTGTATTGTATTATTCATGAAAATGACGCCATTAAAACAATCATAGACGCTTAAGTACCATAAACGTGTACATAAACGGTTGGGATATATTTCTTTGACCATTACAAACTATTATCTGGAATTCCAGTTTTGAGCATTTGAGTGCATCATCAAAATTATCATATTATATTTAGTTATATCATCTAAAAATATCTTAAAATGTGTATATTAAAGTGTGGGAAATACGTCTTTGACCATTATAAAATCCTGTCTGGCACTTCTGTGTTGTTAACAATGGAGAAATCCCAGATGGTGACCAATACGGCTACCGTTTAATTTTGCCATATGTCTGTATTATATTTAGTTATGTACCATCCATAAATTATTATAAAAGTATAATTAAGAGAGATATTTTGATCACTAGATATTTATATTGATATTTTTTTGTATTTGTTATATGACTGAAAATTCAAGATGTTGGCCCAATTGATAACAAAATATAATGTCATATTTTTAGGTTTAAACCACTTAAACGGAAGGCATATTACTTTTGTTTTTGTAAATATGTTAACAAACCCAAAACAATACCAGATAAGAGTTTCTAATTGTCTAAGTCATATTATTTCATACTTTAATTTGTACCTTTATCATACTTCCTGAATTTGTATATTTTAACGAAATTTGAAGACGACCATATTGGCTGCCATCTTGGACCTAAAGTAAGATGATATTAAATATATGCTTGACAAGAGTTTACGATGGCCTTAAAGCAATATTGCATGGTGCCTTCCACACAATTATTATATCTAATCAAACTGTGTATTTAAAACTTTGTCGTTTTGGTGGATTTTTGGAGACTTTATCGGCTGGTACCCTGACTCTGAAGCAAATTTATGTTTGGTAATAGTTGAAAATATTTGTGTGGTTTTCCCCATATTTTTGGCCCAATATGCCGCTTTTCAATATTTTTTTTAAAATTGCGGACACCATCTTAAATATTGCTGGAATGCTGCATTTTGTCATTGCTTTTAACATCTTGATTGTGATAGAATGATAAAAGGAACCTAAACGGCTGATTTCATTGAGTCCTTTTGTATTTCAGTTTCATTTGAAATATGACGTCATACTTAATTTGCATGTACAATGGTGAACACACCATCTCAGAAGTCTTTGTGTCATAACCTATACGGGATCCACCGGGGTTGAAAGCTTTAACTCATCTATATCGATCTGGATGATTAAGTTATTCTCAGCTGAAAACTTCACTGAAATCCCAACTTTTTGGACCTTTTCTTTACAACTTTGATTTATTTACAGAATCTTTTAACTTACCTTCTCTAGTAAGTTTGAAAATATAGGTCCCGTATTTTTCTGGAATCAGCAATGTAGAATATGAACTTTTAATTTCGCCATCTTGAACCCATACTAAATTCTTCTATATAGCTTGAATGGACAACTCCAGGGTTTCATTTGATGGACTTGAATACGTTTGGTTAAAGTAGCATAAAACTTCCATCCTGATTACAACTGGATGGCTTACAAAAGTTTGGTCATAGAACTGTGAGCAAGAACACGATAACGTGGTGATAAGGCCAAAAACCCTATCTTCAGATTTTTGTATCCGCTTGCAAGAAATATTAAACGGCAAGAATTTATGGATTTAAGCATCAAAACAGCTGTCAAAATTATTCCAAAATAACCACTGAGAATAACACAGTTAAAATGTTATACAAAACCCGGGGAAAGTCTTTGCACGCTTGTGTCTTGATTTCCTGAGAGATCGTCATTTACAAATTGGCTATGTATTATTTTCTAACAAAGTTGAGAATGATGTCCAGCTTTAATGCATCTTAAAAACAAACTGATGAACTTTGGATTGAACTCCCATATCGCATGCCTAGTGTGGGAGTGATGCATTACTGTCCCATTACCTTTTGTGTATTATTATCTCTTTGCGTGTCCTGGGAAAGAATCAAAGAATAGAAGGAAAGAAAGATGCGTAGAAGACAAAATCCTCAAGGTGGTTAACCTTGTCAGGGTTGTGTGTGTCCTTCTGTAGTTTTTGTCGATCTGCCTATTAAAATTCTTTGGCCATGAAACACTGCGCACGCTCGTCACTTTTGACCTGGTAGCTTCAATTGATGTATATGCACGTTCCGCATGCCCATGATACAAGCATTAAATTAACAGGTTTGGATGTCAGTACACACTTGTAATTATCATGAATAAAGGCGTATAGATGTTACATAATCTCCTTAAAATATGTTGTAGAATCTTCGAACGTTGAAGGTTACAGAGTCGTTTAGGCCAAGTAAAAATAAAATTAAAAAAAAATATGTTTTAGTCTCCGGAGCTTTGAAAAAAGGAGGAGATAGACAGGTACATCCCAGGTCATAACTAATCTACTATCCTACCACATATTCACTAGTATTTTATGTTGTATATACTATATTCTTCAAAATAAGTATTTGGGCCACCCTGATTTTTGACTTAAAAACAACATTGCGGCCAAAATACAAATTCTTACTAAAAATGGCTAAAACGTATTTTTTTCCGTTGAGAAATTCACACAAAAACTCTTAATTTCCCATTTTATTTTACAAACACATTGCTCTTTGCATTTGACAAAGTGAAACTTCAAATTATCGAAATAATTCAAAATGGCCACCACAAACGCTCAATACATTGATGGATTGCCTTAAGTTTATTCTTAAGGATATTGTCGTAATATAACTGGTACATTGTTAACTTATTGTTGAGCTACTATAAGAAAGCATATAGGGCTATCATTGTTTCTCAAAATGGCGGCTAAAAAAAATTCAAAATGGCTGATATTTAGGTTAATTACAGTAATATATTACTTTAACTGTATTGCTGGGAATTATTTCGTTCTCTAAATTGTATTATTACAATTATTTATTACTAAATTATATATAGCTACCGATTATCTTAAAAACAGCTGGAGAATTCAAGATGGCTTGTGAACAAGTGAAGTTATAGACACAAATAGTCATAAAGACAAAGAGCCATAAAGATACAAATTCATAAGGACACGATGTAATAGAGACAAAATCAATGGGTCATGGAGACAATATTATTGAAACACAAAGTCATAAAGACACAAAGTCATAGCGATACAATATTATAGAAAGAAACTTGAAGTTGTAAATTGAGTTTAAAGAAACAAGGACAACTAGATCTGGAGACAGATCTGAGCACAGTCGAGGTAGTGACCTTTGACCCTAAATGACCTTTGATCCCGAAAATATTTTAGACATTTCATATATCATAAGGATCATTTCAAATGCCAGCTCAATCGGAGCATTTTGAGAATTTGACCTTTGGCCTCTTAATGACCTTTGACCTCGAAAATATTTTCAACATGTTTAGAATGTCATCATCATTTCAGTCAAATTTCAGCTTAATCGGAGCAGTTTCCAAATTTGACCTTTGACCTATTGACCTTTGACCTCGAAAATATTTTCGGCACGCTTAGAATGTCATAAGGATATTTCAGTAAAATTTCAACTTGATTTGGAGCATTTTGAAAATTTTGACCTTGGACCTGTGAAGATATTTTCCACATTTTAGGGGGGGAATGTCATCAGATCATTTCCATAATTAAATTTCAGCTTCATCGGGCAGTTTGAAAATTGTGCCCTTTGACCTAGTGAACTTTTACTCGAAAATATTTTCAACATGGTTTAAATGTCAATAGGGATCATTTCATTAAAATTTCAGCTCATCGGAGCCATTTTTAGAATTTGACTTTGACCAACCTGGATTACCTCCCTTTGACCTATATGGATTTATACATATCTGTGAAAGTAAGCATCAATCTCCCACTTGCCTATTGTAGATATGATTTTTTTTTTAAGATATTTGAACTCAGGCCGGAAATGCCCCGTTAATGACATTTGAATCGTCATGCTTGGCGTAACTTCTATGAAGGGTCCCGAGCTGCTTCTATCCATCGGTCACGTTACCAAGGCCCCATAAATCTGTAGGAGAGTAGCATATTGATGGGTGTGAAAACAACGTTTTGGCTCCTGGTACCTTTATGTGACTTTGACCCAACAAGGTTGTCACTAGTGCGGGATTGGTCATAATGATAAGCGTTTGTGTCCAAGAGTCCTGTTAACATTGATGAAAGTATGTGGCAGAACGAGCAAATTGAATTTGACCGGAAGTTGACAGAACGAAAGAAGAACGCACGACGACATCAAGCAAACGAAAGCCAGCAATCCATAACGAAATACAGAAAAAATCAAGAAAGAAAGAAAAAGAACAGACAGAAGAGCACAGTCGCGCCCCTCGCGTGCAATCAACGTATACGTACAATTGTTTTTCTATCCGCGTGTCTTAATTACCCCTACTGCGAATTACATCTCATGATGATATAACTAAAATAATCAAATTTTCATCATATGCATATACACCAGAAACTGGCAAGCATTGATTAATAAAGACGAAAAATACCCCGGCTCGTGGACCGGGTTCGAGACCGTGCATTTGTTCGTCTTTATTTACTTCAATGGTCGTCAGTTTCTCCGTTGTCTAAACACTTTCTCGGGTTGTAGCATTTACGTTGATCCTCGCGTGCATTGCATTGAGTTCGTCATAGATTCTACCAGAATCATGTATATAAACCCACCCATAATAAATAACACAATGAAATTTAGTAATTTTTGGACATGAAGCTGCATTTCCAGATAGAATGCAATTAATAAGTGCACTAAAGATTTGGACACTTAAGGCAGCCTATAGTTACTGGTTGTACACCTCAAAATTATAAAGGCAAACAATTATAGGTTTATAAAACGGCGTTACATAACCCGCGTTATAATCAAAGAATAGACCCACACCTGACCTGACGTGGCCGGAGATTGAACTTACACATTGCATTACCTTGAGTATTTGCCACTTCAACGTAAACTCTGTTTAGGTCACGAAAAATACTGATAGCGCTGATAATAAATAGACTAACACTCAAATACAATTGTGTCAATTATTGAATGTGTTTGTGATCAAATTAGTGGGTGGGCAGTTGTTCAAAGAGAAGAACCGTTCCTCGGTTGTGAAAAAAGAGTTGCTATTACTGATTAGGTAGGTAACCACTGTCAGCTTTTTTTTTCATAAAGGTTGAGAGCACCTTATTATGGTGCACGGAAAATCGGAGGTTAACTCGGAGCTCGCTTACACAAGCTATTCCGTGCTTCGTTCACTGCTCGAGAGACGGCCTAAAACAAGGCGTGTTGTTAGACATGTGTTTTTTGCTTTTATCTATAATAACAAAATCTAAAATCTGTGGGTTTTTTTGCCAGTGTTTGAAGACTGAAATTCATTTTACCATCATTTTAAAATTGTGGTTATTTTGGTGGGCACACATATATTTGGGGACTTTAAAATCGAGCATAGTTTGAGCCGGTGTTGTTGTTGTGTGTTGTAGATGTCGGGTAATAACGATTTTTATCCTTTTAAAATAAAACGTGCATCTACGATCTTAATGAGTCCCGTGTTCTAAGGTAAAATATTTGAATGTGATCAATTGCTATTTGGATGTTTACAATGTATGCAATGAAATGACCTGCACGATAAAGATACTGTTTATTTATTGACGCTGCGGCGGTGTAACATCACTGGCCAACATCATATGCACCTGGAATAATTTAGTGTTTAAAAGCACATGATCAGCACCACCTACCGTTTGCTTTGTTGTTTTCTATAGACATCGTTCTTAAGATATTGCTCTAACAGGTGCTTAGTACTTAGCACCTTAACTGTATGTAGCAGTCATAGAAAATACTTGAGAGATATTAGTGTATTTTAGTGTGATAAAAATTGTGAACACTATGGACACCGAATTGTTTTGAATTAGGTGAAAGTATTCTAAATATATTTTTGCGGGACCCAAAAAGGAAAATGTAGATTTGAACAAAAAATACCCCAACTCGGCATATCAATGGGCCTGTATTGATCTCAAGTTTCGACGCGTTTGTATCCACATCTATTTACCATAAATGGGACGTATTCACAGGTAGCGGCTAATAGCCATAGAAGCTTGGGAGGGATTCCACTTCATTTTCCCATGTATGAGTGTTTTACTTCAGTTTTTCACGCTACAAGGGACATTTGGCAATAGTGTTTCCTAACCTGTTTTATTGATGTAAACTTCGTTTATCTAAAAAAAGAACTATCGATTGCTTTGAGTTATTTACTTTTTGCCGAAGAAGTTTGTTTCTACACAACTGTGGAGGTCCCATATAAAACTGAACGAATTTTAATAACAACACAAAAAAACCTATACACTGATTCAAGCTGGACGTGGATGTGTAGCATATTACGCAATAAAGCAATTGAAGTGTAAAGTATGTAGTTTATTTTCTTAATATATATAGTAAACAGGGTTTTGTAAATTGTTACCAATGGTACAGAAGAAGATAAAGGTACAGTGTGGTAACCACAAATCGAAATGCTTTGGAATAACGGTCTGGGTTATAAAGTATTTTAAATATGGTCTGGGCGTAGCCAACAGTATGTTGCAACAGGAAAACCAAAAACGTAGACCTCACGACTGACTCCTTTACAATATTAATAACATAGTCACTCTGCTTATAACTGTTCTATGGAGTTTCAGTAACCGGACCCATCTGCACCACCTTATGAATTCGGGAAACCTTAACGGGATAAACCTGCTTTATTCCATGAAAGGTTTCCGAATTTTAAGTGTGTCCAGATAGGTATGTTACGGCAACTCCCGTTCTTATCATGTCTTGTACTGATATCATATTTGTTGCCAGGGGTGTTGCAGGCGGGAGCTTGTTAATTGTGTTTAAATTACACGTTTAAGGTACTTCCAATGCCACAAAAGCATACTTGATCTTTTGGTAGAACATGAAGGGCATAATTTCTCTATATAATTGTAGCCATTTCACATCATACTAGAGAACATAACGACATCGCAAGTAAAGAATTCGGAGGTCATTCTAACAAGATGAAACCTTGACTTGATTTGTATACTTTTAAGAGAAACGTTTTCGTGTCCTGATTCTAGGCAGCATAGGAAACAGTGGTTTATCAAGGTATGATTTCTAACTGGAATGTGCAGTGAAGTGAAGGGATTCTGACATACCTGACTATACTGTTGGCAAAAACATTGCCTTATACCGATTTTTTAACGTAGCTTCGATATTGGTTTCTTTATTCATAAAAAAGATATATCACCTTTGTGCTGCAGTGTGGTTGTAAAATCAGTCTCTTACATTTCTGCGGTGCTAACAACATTCTTCGGGATTTTCTGCCTTCATGAATTATAGAACATAATTAGATTATTTCGAAGGGCCTAATTTTGTAAGGGATCCCATAGGACAATCAAGTTAGTCGTGTTCGTGCAAGCGTGTCGTAATGAAACAGTAGTTCACTTGGTTTTTTTTGCGTAATACTATGTCGTGGTCCGTGATTGAATATGTCCTCTGTGATGTTACTAGTCATGCGAGCAAAGCCAAGAAAAGCTGGAACCCACCCGCAGCTCTTGGACCGTATACAAATTGTTTCCTTTTGATGCATTTTGAGTGAAAAAACCCAATGTTGGAAAATGATTTATAACAAGTAAGGCCATGAACATCAGACAAATCTAATGGCGGAAATCTTGCCATATAGGCTTACAAAATCATTAATTTGCGTGTATAGCGCCCTCTATTGCTCAATCTTTTCAACAAATGTGTTG